>JASANC010003868.1:0-16657 GCA_030248135.1 Theristus sp. LFF4_11
GGTTGGTTTTGTTTTTATTTAACATTGGTCGTTGTGCAATAAAAAATTTACGAAAAAACACAAAACACCAAATTATTGTGATTTGGATTTTTTTCGATTTTCAGAAAACCGTGAAAACCAACCACAAACGAGGCATCATCGTCTTCCGGTTACTCCGCTGAGTTGATTAAGCTATCGATCGTCGAAATCGGTTGAGCACATCGCTGGCAGAGTCGCGTGACAGGTCGGCGCACGAGACACACGTCGTGAAACGCAAATATTGCCAACACAAAACGTCGCTCAGATCACGATTTCCTCGGCCGATTTCGACGATCGATAGCTCAATCAACTCAGCGGAGTAACCGGAAGACGATGATGCCTCGTTTGTGGTTGGTTTTCACGGTTTTCTGAAAATCGAAAAAAATCCAAATCACAATAAATTGGTGTTTTGTGTTTTTTCGTAAATTTTTTATTGCACAACGAGCAATGTTTAATAAAAACAAAACCAACCACAATCGACACATCGTCGTGTTCCGGATGCTCTGCTGAGTTGATTGAGCTATCGATCGTCGAAATCGGCCGAGGAAATCGTGATCTGAGCGACGTTTTGTGTTGGCAATATTTGCGTTTCACGACGTGTGTCTCGTGCGCCGACCTGTCACGCGACTCTGCCAGCGCTGTGCTCAACCGATTTCGACGATCGATAGCTCAATCAACTCAGCGGAATAACCGGAAGACGATGATGCCTCGTTTGTGGTTGGTTTTCACGGTTTTCTGAAAATCGAAAAAAATCCAAATCACAATAAATTGGTGTTTTGTGTTTTTTCGTAAATTTTTTATTGCACAACGAGCAATGTTAAATAAAAACAAAACCAACCACAATCGACACATCGTCGTGTTCCGGATGCTCTGCTGAGTTGATTGAGCTATCGATCGTCGAAATCGGCCGAGGAAATCGTGATCTGAGCGACGTTTTGTGTTGGCAATATTTGCGTTTCACGACGTGTGTCTCGTGCGCCGACCTGTCACGCGACTCTGCCAGCGCTGTGCTCAACCGATTTCGACGATCGATAGCTCAATCAACTCAGCGGAATAACCGGAAGACGATGATGCCTCGTTTGTGGTTGGTTTTCACGGTTTTCTGAAAATAGAAAAAATCCAAATCACAATAATTTGTTGTTTTGTGTTTTTTCTTAAATTTTTTATTGCACAACGAGCAATGTTAAATAAAAACAAAACCAACCACAATCGACACATCGTCGTGTTCCGGATGCTCTGCTGAGTTGATTGAGCTATCGATCGTCGAAATCGGCCGAGGAAATCGTGATCTGAGCGACGTTTTGTGTTGGCAATATTTGCGTTTCACGACGTGTGTCTCGTGCGCCGACCTGTCACGCGACTCTGCCAGCGCTGTGCTCAACCGATTTCGACGATCGATAGCTCAATCAACTCAGCGGAATAACCGGAAGACGATGATGCCTCGTTTGTGGTTGGTTTTCACGGTTTTCTGAAAATCGAAAAAAATCCAAATCACAATAAATTGGTGTTTTGTGTTTTTTCGTAAATTTTTTATTGCACAACGAGCAATGTTAAATAAAAACAAAACCAACCACAATCGACACATCGTCGTGTTCCGGATGCTCTGCTGAGTTGATTGAGCCATCGATCGTCGAAATCGGCCGAGGAAATCGTGATCTGGGCGACGTTATGTGTTACGTTATCAAAAGAATGGTCACAACCACGAAAAACAAAAAAAACTTTATTAACGGCATAAAATCTGTTGGTACAACACCCAATATTCATGCCGACCCAACCCGTTCCATAAATCACACCGTGCGGTGTTTTCATCGGTGCGGTGTTTTCATCGTGCGGTGTTTTCATCGGTGCGGTGTTTTCACCGCTGCGGTGTTTTTAGCAATTACCATGAATGATGACGATGGATGGGTTGGATTGGATTGGGTTGGGAGTTGGGACTTGGGTTCTTCAACAATTTGTTCATTCTACAGCGCCAGCCTGAAAATCCATTTGTTATTGAAAAAGTTGTGTTGCATAAAAGTACTAGTCACTCACAAATATAATTGTAAAACATATTTTTTGAAAACAAATATTCCAGTGACTACTGCAGTCAATCGTAGTTGGCTGGCATGGCATCGGCATGCGCAACCAGTTGGACAAACTCTTGGAGCGGAGAAAAAAGAATGGCATTTTTTCTAAATTCGATTAGCGTGGCGTTATGTTGACATTCTGTCTGCTGATCGTTGATGAATGACCGTGAGAATCACGTGTAAAGTGTGAACAGGTTGGCGACGTCGTTATTCAGTTGGGACGGGGGGGGGCGGGGAAGGGGCTCAGTTGAGTCTGATGTGGCGGTGGAACGTGGAGTGAAATGAGTGTAGCAGGAACAGGAGTCGCTCGTCAACAAATTGATGCGCAAGATCAGCAAACTGGAATCTGAGACAGTCGCAAAGCACGCGGTTCGATCACGAGAAAAATGTTGGCAAATATCAAGCGCATAATCGGATCTGCAACAGGGTATTTCGTCATCAATATTTATCTGCTCATTTTCATCAGTTCTACACTTTTAGCATCTCGATCAGCTGCGCGCGAGAAGGTCGAATTGGAGAACACGCTTGAGCAGGAGCAGGAGGCGCTCGTTAATCAGCTTTGGAAACGAATGGACAAACTGGAACGGGAAAAACGGTCTGCAAGAACGTGAATTTTTTGCCAAAACTTCGAGATAATATTGGACGATTTCGCCTGCGGTTTTTAACATGCTTCCCTTCAACACAGCAGGGATGGATTCTATCCCCCACGGTGGATGACACACTGCCGCCAGTCTATATCTTTCGACTTTCGCCATCATTTCACACTGGTTTTCAACAACAAACAAAACACAGCACAAAAACAAAATACACGTACGACTACGAGGCGCAAAAACGATATCAACAGACACATGAAAGCAAACAACTAAATTAAACAATGCACAACAAATTCAACACAAGTCAAAAAGCTCAGAAAAAATCTTGAGTGATAGACACAGCATAATTTGACCATTGCAATCTGAATTCAAATAGAAAAAAATAAAAGTTCATAGCCAAAAAAATAATTGCAGCACCATACAGAAGGTAGAACTGGACTAGAAAGACAGGGCAGCAACGAAATCAGATCAATTCAAAATGAATAAGTTCATTGGCTCCATGACTGAGCAGATATGACCAATCAAAATGTTCTCAACTCACAGAAAATATCAGCTTTTCGTTCACGAACGGTTTTTCAAAAAGTAGAATGAATCACACCCGCACAACAAAGGCACAAAAAGACTAGCAAAATTGTAAATGGTGCAACAAATTCAAAGTTGAATGAGTAATAAAAATTCAAACCCAACACGCTGATTGGCTGCACGACTAAACTGATCTGACCAATCAGTGTTCTCAATCTCAATGCAAGACAACCTATCCGTTTTCGAACACAAAAATAGAGCAAAACGAACACAGTTTAACAGCAACGATAAATAAAATTCAAACCCAACACGTTGATTGGCAGCACGACCAAACTGATCTGACCAATCAGTGTTCTCATTGCAAAGCAACCAATCCGTTTTCAAACACAAAAGAAAAACAAAAGGCATTGAGCACAACAGGAACACAAATCAACCAAGTTTTAGGATGGTTCTCTGCATTTCGGCCTGGCCAACATCATATGCAGAAGAGGGGTGGCCTCATCAGCGATGTCCCTCTCTTGAACCGCTTATTGAGATAAAAAACTTGTGCAATAGCTTATTCACAGAAAATAACAGAAACACAGAACAGAAGGTGGGAACAGTAACTCAGCAGCAGAAACCTACATCGACTATCATGCAATTTACTGTAATTCGTAAACAGCGACTATTGCTTCACTGATGGTCAACTGATCGACTCTTTCAGGACTGACAACGGACACGGTCTGATCATCGTAGTGATGCCAGTCACCGCTTGCCGCATCATGTACGAGCGCCGTGTAATGGCCGCCGTTTGCTGCAATGAAGTTGGTTCCGTATGACCGATGTATGTTGATGTGTTGATTTATTATGGGAATAAAATTTTATTGGCAATCATGCGGATGCGCGACCGAGCGAAGCGAGCGTATAACATGGCCGAACATTGACTCGCGCGCTTTTTTCAAATTTGCTCGCTGCCTCCAGCGAGCATACTGTAAGCCACAAACCTGTTTCTGTGCACACAAAACGAACATCCAAAGTTGTGTTCTGAGCCGCGAAAAAAATTTTATCGGACGACTTTTCATACGCTCTAGATACGAATTACCAATTCTGAAATTGATGTTACTTATTTTTCTCTCTTTTTTTTCGGTATGTAATCAAGATGTGTTCGCTCTTTCAATTTTTAACTGGGGGCATTTTCATAGCCGAACAAAAATGTTGTTTCCCTGGGGTAATTCCATCCGGAGATTTGGAAAATTGAGTTAATTTTTTGCTCGACCTTGTTTTGGGTAAAAAAGTGGGCATTTTTAAAAGTTCGCAGGGTTTTCACCGGGTTTTAAGTGTTTGCCCTTTCAATTTTTGTCTGAAGTTGTTCCATAACCGAACAAAAAAGTTTCGTGGGGTAATTTCATCTGTAGTTTTGAAAATCTAGTTACTTTTTTGCTCCAACCTTTATTTGGGTAAAAAATTGGGCATTTTTAAAGGTTCGTAGGTTTTGACCTGGTTACATGTGTTCGCGCTTTCAATTTTTACCTGCGGCATTTTCACATTCGAACAAAAATGTTTCCTGGGGTAATTCCATCCGGAGATTTTAGAAATTTGGGTTAGTTCATTCATGTGAGCAACTCTAGACACTGAATCGTGACGATTTGGGACGAATCGGCCGTGGAAATTGGCGAAATCGGTCCAGAAATGAAAAACAAGAAACGGTGTTTTCCATGGTAATTCAATGCACTGAACGTGATTTTGGGTTAGTTTTTTATGTGAGCAACTCTAGATACTGAATCGTGACGATTTCGGGCGAATCGGCCGTGGAAACTGGCGAAATCGGTCCAGAAATGAAAAACAAGAAACGGTGTTTTCCAGGGTAATTTAATGCACTGATCACGGATTTTGGGTTAGTTCATTCATGTGAGCAACTTTAGACACTGAATCGTGACGATTTGGGACGAATCGGCCGTGGAAATTGGCGAAATCGGTCCAGAAATGAAAAACAAGAAAACGGTGTTTTCCAGGGTAATTCAATGCGCTGATCACGAATTTTGGGTTAGTTTTCTTATGTGAGCAACTCTAGATGCTGAATCGTGACGATTTCGGGCGAATCGGCCGTGGAAACTGGCGAAATCGGTCCAGAAATGAAAAACAAGAAACGGTGTTTTCCAGGGTAATTCAATGCGCTGATCACGAATTTTGGGTTAGTTTTTTATGTGAGCAACTCTAGATACTGAATCGTGACGATTTCGGGCGAACCGCCGTGGAAATTAGCGAAATCGGTCTAAATGCTAAAAACAAGAAAACTGTGTTGTCCATGGTAATTCATTGCGCCGATCACGGCTTTTGGGTCAGTTTTCTTGTGCGAGCAATTCTAGATACTGAATCGTGACGATATCGGGCGAATCGGCCGTAGAAATAGCACAGGCGAAATCGGCCCAAAAAACAAAAAATGAAAAACCTGAGGTATCCGGGGTTTAGAAGAATGTGTGACCAACGAGATGTGAATTTGGTCCGATTTTCGGGACTTATGTAAAAGTTAGAATATTATCTAAAAATGCGGGAGACGCATATAAAAGGAGGAATATGGCTTTGTGTAAGCAGTGAGAGACTTGGCTCGACAACTCTTTTCAAGTCTCTGATGTGGTACACACGGATACAAGTACATAAGAGCCATATTTTTGCGCCGTTTATTCATTATTTCGGTTGCACATGTACAATGTAGACAATTAAAACTTCAACATTTGCAGTATTTTGGGCATTTTAGCGACCACTAAAACCACTAAAATATCGATCAGACTTCAGATCGCTGATACTGGTTTGCCCAGGACAAAGTGTATCGCAGAGGCATTGGGAACGCAGGGTCCCCTTCTGTGGCAAAGGCAACGACTCACGGGACAGACAGTTTATCCTGCCACTAGTTTGGTAAAAAGGGTGAAAATCAACGGAAGACAACACCTTTTTGTTGCTGGTGCTGGTGTGTACACAGCGATGCGTACGTTAGCAACGATAAAACCACATGAAGCAATGTTTTGCAGTCTCTGATTTTTCTGTTTTTGCACAGAATTTACAGATTCTTGCTTTACAGAAGTTCTGCACAGAATTTGCACAGAATTTCGCACATGATGTGATTTCGGACTAAACTGGAAAGGACAGTTGAAAAATAATTTTTAAAACTTTTTTACGCTTTTCAGTAAAACAAACGCGGCGCAAAAATATAGCTTTTATGCACTTGTATCCGTGTGTACCACATCAGAGACTTGAAAAGAGTTGTCGAGCCAAGTCTCTCACTGCTTACACAAAGCCATATTCCTCCTTTTATATGATAGAGCTTGTTCTTAAGCCACAACACGAATCAAGATATTGAGAAATTGACCTGACTGTCCATAATGTCTCACAGCGGCTCGCAATCGCAGTTTTGCATTTTCAGAGCAGACGGTCCAGGAGCTGCAGTCGATTTCATCGCAAAGCCGCATGTGGTCGTGGACTTTCATTGGACCCATGCCGGGTGCCCCATTCCGAATTCGCGGGAGCCAAATGAGCAGGTACCTGATTGTTTCACCTCATGTTGTATCTATGCTGACGTAACTTTTTGCAACAAAATGGTACATTAGTGCTTTTTTGTTCCCACCGGTTTATGCCGGTCAGTTGACTGCCGTGTTTAATGACGCCTCTGTCGGCGGCCTGACACTGATTGCAAGAAATGCTGCTGAAACCAGCTTCCCCATTCAATGCTTGCAACGCCAGTGCTTCATTGACATTGCCTATGCCAGCCAACAGTGGACTGCCAATGTTTAAGGACAGTCTGCTGCAGTGTTGCACAGAATCCTCGACGTGCGCGTTGCAGTGCAAGCATGTGGATTCAGTCGCCAGCCAGAAGTGGAACAAATGTGGCGCAGTAAGTTGTTCATCGACCATTGTTTGCAGAAGCCACTGCACGCACTCTTCACTATCCTGTTTTCATAAGCAAAATCTTTCTTTTCCTCTGCCAGCTTTTGGTTTTATTTAAAGGTTATGCTTTCAAATATGACCTATTTTTTAAACGTGTCCCACTGAAATGACGTCATGTGCCGCCAAACATGCGCTTGCCGTACACAGCAAAGCAGGTGTTCCGTTTCGCCGGTTTCTTCCCGTAAACAAATGGTGAATGTCGAATCAGTCCCATCAAACTGAAATTTTAGTGCCTGTACTTTGGCAAACGGGCGTTTTTTAAGCAAATGACGTCATTTTAGTCAGGACACGCTTGAATAAATCTACAATACATTAACTTAAAAAAACATCGACAGTGTTGCATTAAAACCTAAATTCTTAGGTTTGACAAGGTTTGTCATTAAAAATGAGTTTCGCATTGTACCTGTTGATTGCCAAAAATTTGGCGGTTATGGACGCAGAAACGTTTCGCCAGCTCTTCCGTCCACTCTCTGCGATTCAGAAGTTGTTCAACGCCAGTGTTTCTTGTTTCGCTCATCATCTTGACATGCCTAATTTTTTTATTTTTTTATTTTCTTTTTGCTTGTTTTTGCACCTCACGACCGAAAATCAATTTTTCAAAAAAATAATAGACTTGTGATAGTAAAAAATGGTTCAACTTTGCGACTCAAAATGTTGTTGTTACCAAATGGTCGTTCCTGGGTCACATTCTTTCTGTTGCAGCTGTTCCGCAAACCCAGGAGTGCGTGTCAGCAACTGAATTGCGGCTGCACACCAGCACGTGCTTCGATTGTTTGGTATGCTAGAAAAAAATGACTTTATTGGGTGACATACCGTATTACCTCTAATAAACCCCCATGGGGGTTTATTTCTTCAGCGACTTCTGGGGGTGGGGGTTTATTTTTGGGGGGGGGGGTTATTTTTGGGGGGGGTTTATTTGGAAACCATTTTTAGAGGTGGGCAAAATGGCAAAAATAGCTTCCATGGCAAGAAGGAAGTCGCAGAAACTTCTACTCTACATAGAAATTTCCTTTTACAACAGCCTTTTGTAATGAAATTACCATTAACTCATTCATTTGGGGCTTTGGTAGCACAATTTCATCATTTTCACTGCAACCAGCCACTGAATTCATTGTTTATGTGTATGTTTTTCTGGGTATGTGTTTCAAACAGGTTTCCAATAATCCCCCATGGGGGATTATTTTTGGGGGGGGATTATTTGGAAACTTGCCGAGGGGGTGGGGGTTTATTTTTGGGGGGGGGGTTTAATTTTGGGGGGGTTTAATAGAGGTAATACGGTAGTTTTCTGTAGCCCACTGATTGTAGGACTCACCCAGAACAGTTTGGGCGAACACTGCTGTTGTGGTTGCTGCTTGAGTTCATGTTGCTATGGCAGTTGCGTTGATTTTCTGTGCGACTGGAGTTGCTGCTGGTGTTTTGCTGTTGGCGTTGTCGCTGCTGTTTCTGTTTTTTCTTGTTTCTGTGTTTCTGCTGTTTGTTTCTCGTTTTCTTCGGATCTGTCATGCCGTCACTGAACTCATCAGCAATTTCTTCATCGATCTCTGCGTCACCATCGCGTCTCCGCTGCCGTGGTACGCCTGTACCTGTCAAGAACGACACCGCATGCAGGAACCGCGTTGTGACGAAGATGCGGAGACAGTCGTATGAGCACAAGCCCGTCAACTCTTGGGCAGCGAGGCATGCACATCGAACCCATTCAGCCCCACTTCGAAGTTTGCCCTGTGCGAACACGGCCGGTTGATTTTCACTGGTTTCGAAGCAGTTCTCGAACTTCGTTCTCCACTCGTCAGCATTGGTCTCCTTGATCTTCTTGACCAAATCCGCAAATCTGCTGTTTCCTTGGAGATCTGCAATTGCTGCGAGTCGTTTTTCGTGCTGCCGTTCATGATTTGCGATGCTGTTCGACAGGCGTTTGTACTTGTTGCTTTGATCGAATTTGCTATCAGACAAGGGTGCTCGACGCCGTTTGTGCTCAGTGTTACCGTGGTAGTTTTTCAACCAGCGCAAAGCAACAACAATCGAACAGTTGCGGTGTGCACCTTGCCTAAAATATGATTAATTGATATGGTTTACAACAGCGAAATTCAGCTAACGACTGAATGGTGATATTTTTTTGAACAAAAATTTGCTTGACTGTAGTTAGTGTATGCCGTACCGCTGCATCGATGAATGGTGTGATTCTGCAACATTGTTCGTTCTGCCGCTCGTCCTGTTACCGAAATGCGACCAACGTCCAATGTATTGCTGGCTGGCTGGGTTCAGCCAACGCCCCTGAACAAATTATCTCTTTTTCGAAAGATGAGCTAAGGCAGTATGTGATAATTTTTACTTGAAATGCACCATTCCGTTTAGTTCACCAACAAGCAACACGACGGTGCAACCGCAGACGTAGAACGTTCGTTGCCGTTGTTGGCAAAACTCAGCCAAAAGGCGCATCTCGGCGAAAACTTTGCAAACGGGGACGACAACGCGTGCCGCCTGCCTGACTCTGTTGGTGTTCTTGGCAGAAGTGAATGAAAGCAGACCAATTGGCGCTTTGGGCAGTTTGATAGGTCAGTCTTACATTGCATGTGAAACTTGCGACTCTTAGCAAATGGTGGTTGGCACTGACGAGAGCAGCCGTCCAGTTTTTTTGATGCGAGAGTTTTCTGGGTTACAAAGTGCTGGGCTGATTGGGATTGGTTGACCATGCGTGAGTTTTTGAATGACGGAATTTCACAAGTTAATTTTTTTGTTTTTTTTGCTAAAAATTCTCAGGGTGAAAACGTCTCATTAAACAGAGGTATACAGCAGATACGTGCACTTTCACAAAAGTCATCTACCGGCCGCCGGAGGGCGTTTTTTATGCCGCACCTAATGGCAGAACGTTGGACGTACTTATTGACTACAACTCGGTCATGGCGCGCTGTGAGTTTTTTTTGCACAAAAATTGGTTTCGTTTTGGGGTTATTGCCTATCGGTGCAAAAATCTTTGTTCTTGTATTTGTATTTTGAAGAATTGTTTGTTTTGCTGTCATTTTGGGCAATTACAAGCGGATTGGTTGCATCTGAGAACATTTATTGATTGTCTCTTCCCCGCATCAAAAAAATCCGTTCAGTTTCCTCAACGCGATTTTCCACGACTCAACAGTACAAGCACACAGGCACAACACGAATCCAGTGTGTTTGGGTGTGGCCGCGCAACGTTTAACACCAAGAGTTGATAAGTCGATTGAATTCACGTGTGAATCCCAAAGTGCCAGCATACACACGTTTTCTCGTGACGGAACCGAAGTAACACCTTACCGATACACGTACTTTACCTTCAGATATTTTGCGAGACGTTTGAAGTGGACGAGGCCGTGCTCACCGCCGAACTTCTCGAGTCGCCGCGTTGCTATCTGTTCGGTCGCCGTCCACCACAAGTCCAGGAATGCTGGGTTCAACATTGGCAATGCGCGTATCTAAAACTCAGGTTGATGTTAATTTATAATGTAGTTTTGCTCCCTTCTAAAGATCAAAAACGCAAAACATGGATGGCTTCTCACCTCGCCAATTAGAGCATTCACCCAGACGTCCATCTCAGTTCCAGCCAGTTTCGCCCATGCGAGAATGGGTCTTGCATGCTGATGGATTCGACGGGCGTAATGCCAGGTACACCCTTGCACCTGTATCAATCAAGATGCATGTTAGCAAGTACAATCAGTGCATGTTTTTATGTATTTAGAACACTATCAGCAATAGAAGTGTTGCGATACCCTGACATCGGGAAACACGGCTTCCACGGAGTGCCACGGCGCAGTTTCAAAGTCGCAATTCAACGTTTTCCACTGGCAGGCGAGCTCGTTGTCCGCCATTTTGGACTGCAATGCTCGAAATACAGCTCTGTAGGCGTCTTGGTCGCGCTCGAACATGAAACAGTGAGCCAGCGCCACGTACGTTTGGCCAACCTGAATTTGCAGTGCAAGTTTTGGTCGTGCTCTTCGTTTAAAATGTTTGGTGCAAAACTATGCTGTGCTGTGTTCGTTTTTTACTCACTTTAGCATGCAGGATGTAAAGTTGCCAGTGGTTTCTCGGAACAATCCACCAGGTGGCATCGGCATAGACGTGCTCCGATTCGGCGAGCAACTTCAGTTCGCTTGGAGCACACAGCAACAAGAATTTGTGATGTGTATCCAGCACCAACAGCCGGCTGAAATCAACTTTTTTATGTCACACAAACACACATTTTTGAGTTTTTCGCCCCCAGATAAAAAACAAAAATTGTTTGGTTGTTTTTTTTTGTCGGGCGGGCGGGGGGGGGGAAAATACGATTTGCGCAGCTCCGTCAACTCTTCCAGTTGCTCCTGGTCACATTCAAATATGTCGTCGATGTTTGGCAACTTCTCCTGAGCCACGCGTCTTGCCGTCTGCTGCGGAGGTCGCTCTCCAGTACGCCACATGGCGGAGAACTTCTTCGCCGGAGCGGCCGCGTTTGTAGGCCTCGTTAACGGCACGCAACAGTTCCTGCGGTTTGTTTTTTTGCTGTATCGTTCTGTTGTCATGATATACAAAATTTTACGCTGATTTGAACTTTTTTCAAAGCCAAATTGCGACTCTTTCGCGCACGTTCATGGGATGCAAGGGACGTCTACCGCAAGCGTTGACCAAATGTGCATTTCAACCCGAATGGTAAAACTTTCTGTCACATGACCTAACAAACTTCTCTACTGAATCTGTTTTTTTCAATTGTAGTGATCTCTCTTTGTGCTGCTGCATGACTGTGACCCTGCTTCACTCGCTCTTTCACGGACTGAATCACTTGGCGGGCCAACACTTCTTCGTACGACAGTGGAGCACATCTCGAATGATGGTTGAACCGAAGCGTGTGCTGCGCGATGAATCTTTGTGCCCCAACTGCCTTCTTCCATGTTGTACTACGGCGGCGTGCGGCACCGCTTTTCTTATCCCTCAGATCCGACGAGTCCGAAGCTGTGCGGCTGTTTTGTTTACGATTCGTTCTGTGGATAGGTATTTTTTGTTGTGCAAGCTACAATATGTACCCGTACACACCGTAATTACACATGTTCGTCTGAATTTTATTCAAATGTGATAAAGCTGACTCATCTACCTTTCATGTGACTTTTGATGCCTCAGATAGTCTTTGCGTTTGTTGAAAACTACAGCACATTCACTGCACTCGAGGAACAATTTTTGCCGCTGTGGCTCGTTGTGCACGTCTCTGGTATGCCGATTCAATGCCGAGACACTGGAAAGCTCGACATTGCAGACGTTGCACATGACAGGCGGGCGCTGTGGTGGTGCGGCGTTCATGCGAACGTTTCCCACGATTATGCCGTGCTGGGTGCGCTTGTGCCTTTTTAGATTCGAGTTGCGCTGAGACACATAGCCGCATTGATCGCACTGAAACCGCCATGCTGGCTCCTCAGCGTCACCCATGACAGGCTCTCTGGGCCCTGTAGCGTCAAGCAGCAGACAGACGCAGGCAATCAACGATATGCACACCTGTAGTGGTGAGTAGATGCACCAAAAGATGTTTTCCTGATGCTTTATTGTGCTAATTTCTTCTTGAACAAACTGTTTGAGGTTGATAGAATGTCACGTTTTTGTGTACGTATCTATCCTTCAATTAATGTTTGGTCGTGTCCTTGTTTACACAACTTTATGACAGGGGACCTTTTTGAAACGTAATCCAAGTTGAGTCAAATGGTGTTTTTAGCCAAAGTAGAAATGTGTGACTGATCAACCTGTTGATGGGTTCACCAACCTGTTGTCAGGCTGAAATAGCGATATGTTAATGTTTACTGATACGGTTGCCGCTAAAACTAAATGAGGTTGACAGCTGATTTGACTTTTGATTGATTGCTACTCGGCTGACAAAACGAAATGACAGAAACTGGTAAAGCGATTTGTCGCAATAGATCATGTCCGTCTTTTTTATAATCCACGGTCATTTATTTCACTGTGCGTCATTTTATCATAAATGTGTTTTTTATTCCAGCGAGTAATTTCGTACACTTTTGCAAAAATTTTGTTTATCACAAACACAATTCGGGAAATCAGTTTTATGAGAGTTTTATTTGTAAAGACCGTTCGTGAAATTAGTTGCAGTGATCAATAAAATGATTGAATTTATTTTAATTTCATCAGTGTTCACATTCTTGACCAGAGCAAGGTGGGGTTTGCCAATTGTTACAGTTTAAAATCACAGTTTTGTGCTAAAAATCGGTTTTGGAACATCCTTATTTTTTTCGGCTCGTCAAAAGCTTCACCACCAATAGTCCGTTTAATGAGCGAGAGTTCTTGCGAAATCGAGTCGACAGTTGAGACGAGACATGTTACCGTTATCGAAGCTACCAGTAACTGTACTCATTATGTTATTGGTGGACAGAAAATGAACGAACACAACTCCTGATTTCTCGAGAACACCAAAGAAAGCAGCACCCCAGCTTGTTCCGGTCAAACGGTTGATCAACGGATCAACAACAGCGACATGGATTTGTCTCATCAATCCATTAGAAAATGACTGTTCGGTGTGAACCACATTTGCATCACAAGCGATTTGAACAACAATCTGATTCGGACAGCGATTGTTAGCTGTTGACCGCGTCGTCGTAATTCGAATCCGTGAGCGCAGCAATGCAACAAAATTACGTGTTATTATTGTTAAATTTTATAAGAAATCTGAAATAAAAAATTCTGTATCTGTTTCAAACAATTTCGAACTGATTAATTTCGATTGAATCTGTTGAATTTATGGCAATCGAGTATCTCCTCGATTCTTTTTAAATCCTTCCCACGCTTGCAATTCAATGTTCACAAGTAGGCGGAGTTACGCCGTGCGTGTGCAAGCGCACTAGTGGATACGCCGTGCGTGTGCATGCGCACTAGTGGATCATGAGCAATGAGCAATGCGGATGCGGGGCAGGTGCAGATCATAATGAAGCTTTGCGGGTTGTTAAACAAAAATCAAAATTAAAAAAAATAATTGAAAAAACAATTTTTTTTTATTTAATTTATAAATTTTATAAATATAAGGTAGATATACAAAAATGCCAATTCAAAAAAAAGTTCGACAAATTTTCCTCTAGCATCTGTAGGGGGGGTGCCGAAAATTTTTCAGCGGGGGTGGTGCGGGATGTTACAAAAATAAAGAAATGTAAATGTAATCTTCATCAAAATTTGAATTTTCTTGAATCATAACTTTTTTCAATTCAATTCATTGCAATTAAATTCGGTTGGCCTGTCGTACTAAAACAAACCACTGATGTTGGCAGACGTTGCCTAAACTAGCGTAAACCAAAACCTAATCCTAAAGCCTAATTCAAAGCTAGACATAATCCTGACCTAATCCTAACCTAAGCCAAGCCTTTTGAAGAAGGAAGATGCCAGAACAATTGCGTTTTGAACAAGTTCTTGTTGGGGCCTGAGCGTGTGCACGCGCGCTAGTGGATCATGAGCATGAGCATGCCAATGCCGTGCGCGTGCGCTTTAGTAATGAAGCTTTAGGGATCGCACCCCCCCTCAAGGTGGTCAATCTCATCTCAATTTTTTCCAAAAATACCGTAATTTTTGCATTTTTCTTGACGTTTGTGTCTGTCCCTGCATAGATTTTGTTGTTTCTGACCAAACAAGCAGCTTGTTTGCACAAAATATTCTGTATTTTACAAGAATTTCTGTGTTTTTCTGAGGCAAAAATTTGGTATTACCCGTGCGATCCCGTGCGGGGGGGGGGGGGGGGGGGGTACACCCCCCAGAGCACCAGAGACCGTCGGGTGGGGGGGGGGGGGGGGGGGGCACCGTGCCACCCCCCTAAAACCGGGCACCCCCCCCCCCCATCGGACCCCCCCTCGAAAATTTTGGCGACACCCCCCCCCCCACACCCCCCATGAAATTTTGTCTGGCGGAGACCCCCCCCCCCCCCCCCCCCAAAATTTTCTGCACACCCTAATTTTTTTTCGAAAATCATGATTTTTTGTCTATAAAGTCTATAATATAAGCTGAATATATGATAACTTGACCATCTTCATTGTAATTTCAAAGATTTTGCAGCTAAATTTAGCGTTTTTCCTTTAAAATTTAAGCGAAAAAAATTCATGGGGGGGTGGGGGGGGGTGGCCCCCCCACAGGAAATTTTGAACAAATGCACCCCCCATGGCACCCCCCTGGGGGGGCCCCCCCCCGTTACCATCGGTTGGACCCCCCCCCCCACATTTGGGTCGGTACCCCCCCCCCCCCCACGGCACCATACCCCCCCCCTTCGAAAATTTGTTTGGGCCCACGGTACTGGATCCTGTGCACCCCCCCCCCCCCCCTCACAAAATTTTTCTGCCAGTGCACGCCCCCCTCAGGAAAATTTGCTGCCCGTGCACCCCCCCCCCCCGCACCGAGAAGGCACCTGACCAGTACCGGGGGCGGGGGGGGGGGGGGGGGGGGGGTACACCCCCCCCCAGAGCACCAGAGACCGTCGGGTGGGGGGGGGGGGGGGGCACCGTGCCACCCCCCTTAAAACCGGGCACCCCCCCCCCCATCGGACCCCCCCCCCCTCGAAAATTTGGCCGACACCCCCCACACCCCCCATGAAATTTTGTCTGGCGGAGACCCCCCCCCCAAAATTTTCTGCACACCCTAAATTTTTTTTCGAAAATCATGATTTTTTGTCTGTAAAGTCTATAATATAAGCTGAATATATGATAACTTGACCATCTTCATTGTAATTTCAAAGATTTTGCAGCTAAATTTAGCGTTTTTCATTTAAAATTTAAGCGAAAAAATTTCATGGGGGGGTGGGGGGGGGGTGGACCCCCCCCACAGAAAATTTTGAAAAAATGCACCCCCCCCCATGGGACCCCCCATGAGTCCCACGTTACCATAGGTTGGACTAGCGTTAGGGAAAAAAAATCCGGATTTTTTTTTAAATTAAAAAAAAATTTTTTTTTTAAATTTTTTTTACAAGTTAGGTTTGTTCGAAGCGTCTCGTCGAGCTGAGTTCATCTAGACTATTTTCAGAACGATCCGGAAAACTATAAGAGCGAAAATCGTGTTTTATTGAAATTATGTCCATTTCATAGAGGGAAAGTTGCATTTTCAACAGTAAAACAGGACAATTTTCGACGTGTACTTGAATATTGAACCGTTCTTAGTTGTTCCTCTTTAGAAAATTACCAAAATTTGACTGTGTTCAAAAATTCCTGTTTGCTGTAGCTAAGTCGGCAACCCCTGTCGACCCGGTCGCCCCCCCCCCCCCAAGACACTTACTTTCAGGTTCAACCAGCTATGCTATCTGCCACATGGCGAGAGCCCACTCTTCAAATCATCGTATCGAAAACACGTACCATGATTTCGCGATCACGTTGCGGGCAACTGACAGACGCAAGTTTAACACGTTAGTTTAGCTCAGCACGCAAGTTTTAACATGTGGCCATGTTATCGGGTATCTGAAAAACGGTCGTGTGATGTGGTATTAACCAACATCCCCGCTCCAATTGTTTAACAATATATCGCACAACTCCATTATCTAAAAATGCGGGAGACGCATATAAAAGGAGGAATATGACCTTG
>JASANC010003869.1:0-27258 GCA_030248135.1 Theristus sp. LFF4_11
GTTGACATCAGCCAGCACTGGACGCATTGGTGGTGTTTTTGTGTTAGGTGGCTCGAGCTGCGTTCCAAGCAGCGCCGTTGCGCGAAGTGCTCAATGAGTACCGTCAGCGGCCGCCGACGCGCATAGAAATTGACGGCCTTCCGTGGCGCTGTGAGAAACTGCAGCTGCGCCGTTTTATAGAGGACCAATTGTGTTCAACGGTCGTCGTCTCAGCCATCCGTTTGCAGCAGAAGAAGGCGTCCGTGTTGATGTTGCTTGTCTGATTTTATTTTTTTCATTATTCTGTTCAATTGAAAAAATCGGTGTTACCCCACACAATCAGTGTTCAAAACGCGAATCTTACTCTTCAAACTTTGCAGCTTCGTTGACTTCTACAATTCGAAAGACGCTTGGGCGGCTGTGAAGAAACTGAACGCAAAGTCGTTCCTGAATAGTCCATTGGAGGTGTGTACTGTGTGTGCGCGTGCTTTTCGGCTGCAAATTCAGAGGCTGCAAATTTGCTCAGAACGACCCGGGTGAATGATTGTTGTTGTCAAAATCAGGTGACCCTGGTGCAGAGCTCGCGAACGGCAACGCAAGCGCGTCAGCGATATCGATCGACGAACGACACGCGACTGCGGCAATGCAGCGCACAATCAGACGACAACGGGCGGGCGGCAACGAGCGTCGGCTCATCGAACGAAACGAGCACCGACTGTTGGCCGGCAACACCGAGCAGCAAGACGTCGTCGCTCGCTGTGCACGTTCGCCACTCTGTTTGTGCTTGTGCGCTTGCAGTAGAACACGCTGAACAGCATTGCACTGTACGAAATGTCACTCGGTTGAACGTTGTATTTCGCACCAAACATACTTCAGGTTGACGATGCTTCTGTTCAAGAAGTCAGCGATACGGACGACGTTCGATCGGTCGCCACGAGCAGCAGCCATGGTTGGACGCTATTTTTGTCAGCTGTTTTGTTGGTGCACGTGACAGCGTTCGAAAACAATCTCAAAAGTTCCTTGTTTGAGGCTCGGTTATTGATTCAACAATCAATAACAAAAGGCAGCGTGTCGCTGCGTTGTTGCAGGCTCAGTGGGCGTATTTGTCAATGGTGGAGCGGCTGAGCGCGACGGCAACGCAGGCAGGCGCTCTTGGTCACGCCGTCGGCGCACGCAAAACGGGTCACCAAATGAGGCTGCCGCAGCGCTGGCCACCAGTGATCTTGTGTCGCCTAGTTCACGTGCGAGACCGTCATAGTGCTAGTTTTTTGTTATCAAATTGTGTTTGGTTGCGGATGGTAAAGACCGTTTTTTATGTTTTACAGAAAAAAAACTTTATTTTTCATTTTTCGTGCACTTTGCTTCCATAATTTTTCTGAACCAATCACAAATACAGTTGAAATAAATGTTTTTAAGGAAAGGGAAGTTTAGATTGAGTTTTTTTTTACTTTTGCAAAATTCAATTATGCGATACCACCGTCCAATAGTTTTCAGTTTTCAACTACCAAAATTTCCAAAAAATGCAGAAGGTAAAAAACCACTACAAGAAACCGGAAATAAAACCTATTGTTTTCGGAAGAAAATATTTTTTTATTTATCATACCAACTATATGTATGACCTTGACGTTGAAATTAGCGTGCTATTGTCTGTTCAGTCAACTTCCTTGGTGTTCACAAAAATCTCAAGAAAACTTCTTTTTCTAGCAGCCAATATCGTTCGAGACAGCCAGCCAGAATCGCCACCACCGACCAGTGAGCACACAGCAGGAGCACCTCGGCAAGCATCCGTCTCACCGAACGTGCCGCCACTGCCACGGACGTTTGCGGCGGCGCCCACACGGCAACTGTTCGGTGCAGCTGCCGACCGCTCGGTGTATCTGCAATTGTGCACACAAACTCAGCAGAACACATTGCAGCTCAGTGCAACACCGCCGATCACCACAGCGCTTGATCAACGCA
Organism: Theristus sp. LFF4_11; assembly: GCA_030248135.1. Taxonomy (NCBI): domain Eukaryota; kingdom Metazoa; phylum Nematoda; class Chromadorea; order Monhysterida; family Xyalidae; genus Theristus; species Theristus sp. LFF4_11. The sequence goes on from JASANC010003869.1 coordinate 1,939, forward strand.
GCCCCTGTGCACACCGCTGCCAGCAACACTCGGCCACTGCTGCTGCGTTCGACCAGTTCACACCGAATAGTGACGTTTTCCACAGGTGACGTTTCTTTCTTCCATTTGTGTTTTCCGTAATTTCTAAAATTATTGTTTGGCTTACTAATTGGTTGTATCGGACGACAAAAAAAACAGCAATTCTGTTAGCTGGTTATGCTCGACTGCATTTATGTCGGGGCGCGTTTACGCAAACAAAAACCCCAACTTTACTTTTAAGCAACAAACATTTCATTCTTTGTTGTCGAACCGTTACTGAATGTTGTTATCTTTGTTCAGACAAAACATGCCAATGACTCCCAACAGAACAGTGTCATCAGCTGGCAAATACCAACACGAACATGACCGACGAATCAGATCGAGAAGTGGTGGTTGGCCGAGTTCCACTGTGGTTTCCACAGTTTTCCACACGCCCCCACCAGCCGTACCGACGTCCTTCGGAATCGCAGATCAGAATTTGTCAATGGAAAGCCCGAAGTCACCCACAAACATCGTTTGGCTGACCGAAAAATAGAACATGCAGGCGGCGACGACGCAACGGTGCTGACGACGAAATCGATGCGTGCGAGTTCCGTGGATTTGGCGTCACGCCGCATTCGGCCGTTCAGCGGTGCGCATGTTGATATCGAAATCGATCTCAGCGACGTTTACTTGCTGGCGGCAAAAAATGTGTTTTTTGATGGGCTTGGGTCAAACGCCAATTTGTTCGTGGGTTCGCCGATATGCAACCCTGAAACGGTTTTCTTAGTTTTTGTTCAATTCGATGCAGATCAGACCAAGTTCGCGAAACGACAAGCAATATTGAGAACACGCTGCCAACGAAATCGGCTGACGGGACTGAACAGGAAGTGATTGTGGCGCACCAGAATGAAACTGATGAGCGTGACACGGTCGCCACTGCGATGCTCGTGCCAATCAGTCCCGAACCAGAACACGTTTGCCCCGAACATTCTTCATCATTCATGCATCATTCCCGCAGTCTCTCACTGACAAGCTTTTGGTGTTCACGGGCGTCGTTTCTGAATAACTTTTGTTGAAATTAGCGTGTGTTTTGCAGAGTCCTCCAGTGGCGAGCACAGCATCCGGACGTGCAGTGGCAGGTCGTTTCGCAGGACGCCGTTCAGGCAAAACAGTGGCTGCATTTCTGATGGATACGTGGGGCAGCAGTCCGTTGGCGATAACGGAGCCGTTGCAACCGCTCAAAGTGGCCCCTTATAATAGAGGTTTGCTTGTGAACGGCTGATGATGTGCAAGTGCGTTGGTTGTTGTTGTTCATGATGGCCCAGAGCAAGTGGGCTAGTTGCAGTCAATGGCGCGAGGCGTTCTTGCAGGCTGTCGGTTCAGTTGTGATTTGCGAGTGCAAAGTTGATTGCAGCGTGCGTGACGTGTCCACGAGCACAAGGTCACACGGGCAGCGGCGATCACCAGCTGAGTGGCTCCATTCAAAGTGCCCCATCGAGCTGCTCTCATTTGTTGGCAGCGTCCGGTGACTGTCAGCCGAACGAGCAAAGAAACAGCTCATTGGTTGGCATTGACGACCGTGACGAAGACTTGATTAGTTTTGTGAGCACAGCCGGCGACATTGCTGGTGGACAAGTGCAATCGAGCGTTTGCGTGCACGCCCGCACACAGTCGACCAAACATAAAAAACAGTCAACGTTGCACCCGTTTTTGGTGCCGCTGCCGCTCGTAGCCTCGAACAGTTCCACTTTGTGTTGATTTGAATAAAGGAGTTCTAGTAGTTGACAGCGAATTTCTCTGGTCTTTTTTCTAGTCGTTTGTTTCTTGTCATTCGAACTTTTTTTCTGCTTGTTGCATTGTGTTCTGTATGTTTGCGTCCATTTTCAAGGAATACACGTTTTTTTGTTTTTTTTGCTAGACTTATATTTTGTTGGTTCACAAATTCAAATTCTTAAACATTGTGTTGTTGCAACTCTTTTCTAATAAGAGCGTCAAAAAACAATATTACATTTGAATTGTTGTTAAGTTGTTTGTGACGGCCTGTGGTGCACGAGAACCATTTTCATACCTGTTCCTGGTAGGTGGCCATACGGGCCAAAAGGTAGCAGGGTCTCGCAACAGGCATAACAGGCTCCCGTGCATGTCTGCTTGCGACAATTGTTTTCATTGTTGTTGTCTTTTTTGGTAAGTTTGCGTTGTTGGTAATTGGCACCCAAAATTTTTTTTATCTAGGTACTTTCGTCACTAATTTTTGTTGTCATTGCAATTTTTTATGTCGGTGGTAGTTTTTTGATTGAAAAAGTCAAAACAGGTGTGACTGTCGGATTGGTTTGTTTTTTGGTTGATTTGGAGTCCTTTTGTTTTTTGTTTTCGGTTTGTTCGGCGGAAAACAGAGATCTACAAAATGTTGGACTTGACAAAAGCTTTGTTGTTGTGTTGTGTGTCAGCAAAATTTGGGAGTTGCAGTTGTTTTGCAGTTGAATAATGGCATTTGTGAAGTGAAACGATGGTGATAAAAGCATAAAGTTGAAGTGAGACGATTGTCAATAAAAATATTGGTTGGGTTGGAATTTACCAAATTTCTATGTTGGTTTTTTACCAACAACTGCTGATGTCGTGTTGTTGCACGTGTCATAATGTTTCAAAAAATGAATGAAGCGGTTTGATAACATTCAGACGCGTCTCAGTTATTGATTGGTTGCGTCATCCCAATGCGACCAATTACCAAGTAACGCGTGGTCTGTTGTCCCCCCCTTCCCCGAAGACCACACTGGTCATTTCAGCCAGGCGATCACTTTAGCCGATTGAGGTTGACTAACCATGACACCACCAAGCGACCGCCAGGGCAGATCAATCAAGCTGAAATTAAAACGTCCGCGCGTTCGCGTCAGCAGTGACGGACAGACTAAGTTGACGTTTCAGCGTTCCGCGCCGCGATACAAGATCAAACGTTGGGGTAGGACAAGCGTGCAAGCAATGGGCAAATTTCGAATTCTTCTGAACTTTTCTGTGAATTCTTCTGAACGCCAACGTGTGATTTTTTATCCCGCGAACAGGCGCTGCACACTTGCCGAAGCCAGCCGACCGTTGCAGCGGAGTTTGCCTGTACAAATGCGAGCATTGCGTGTCACAGGACCGCCGCTACGCGCATATGCGCACTCTTTGGGCGCACATGAAGCGGCATCACCCGGAGCAGCCACGTGGTCTGCCGTGCCGTCCATCACTTGTGTCGCTTCTTTTACAATTCGTTTGGAGTTCACTGGATTTCGTTCACGTTCACTCGCACATTATGTTGCGATGACCGCCAATGAGCAAGCACGATTTGTTTGCTCGTGCAGGTGCACAATCGAAAATGCCACCAACGAAGCGAAAGTGCGAGGCACCCACGGTTGCCGACGGTGTTCGCGTGAACGCGGACGTGGCCAGCTCGGACGCCGAGAGCAAGGTGCTTGTTGAGCAGTTGCCGTCGTTCGAGGCACACGGTGCAGTGCACACAGCGCTCGACAAAATTGAGCCTGTCGAACACGTGCCTCCAGTGAACCTGGTCAGCGCTGTCGACGCACAGGTCTGTTGCAGTGCAGGCTGTTGTGCAAATGGAGCCTGACAGATCGCAACGCACAGTGCAGTGTCAATGTTGCTATCTGGCATGAACGAACGTGGCAGCATTGTGAATCATACGCGTGCGACGGTGTGTTGCGTTGCGTGCTGCACTTGATGGCTTGTAGCACTACCCGGCACCTGCAACCCTAAAAACAACGCTCATTGTGAACGTACATGTGATTCACCAACAATTTTTCGTGTTTGACTGTATTGATACACATTTCGTATTGGGGTTTGATCGTTTGCATTTCTGTATTGCTGGATGCACGGCAGAATCTGCGGCGAACGGTTGAGCGCAAGCGTTGGCCGTGCATCCACTGCGTCAACTCATATTCGTACCTGTCCAGTCTACAGCGTCACATCAAACTTGCACATTCTCACGGTAGCTGAACTCTAAACCCTTTCATTTTTTTGTATTTTGTTATAGAAACACTCATCATCAGTTTTTTTTCTTGTAAACCGGGAGCTCAGCTAGCAGTGTTAGTAGTTTATCCATTTTTGGTTGCTTTCTCCTCCAAAGTCAGTCTCAAGCATTTTTGATTGTTCACCAGAACCCCCGGATGTTGAAGCAGCGTTGCCAGTGTTCTTTGCCTGTGAGTCGTGCGGCGCTGAGTTCTCAAGAGAGCGAGCACTGCGCGGCCACAAAAATTCGCGCCATCCGAAGAGCAACAGCGCGAAAAGGGTAAATGAGTTCCATGTTCCAGTTTTATTTTGTTATTCAAGATGAATTGATGTTCACTTTTACCAATCATGGATCGGGTAGTTTCATATGAGTAGCTCTAGTGTCGGTGCAGTTCATTGCAATTAAGAATTTAACAGTTAGAGAAAGGGTTTTTATTAGGATGAACGCTGATTAAAATTGATTTGTTTTGAAATTTTCATTGCGTTTAAACGTTTTAACGGCTTTTAACGGCACTGCGGCCAATCACATCACGGCTCAATCCTCGGCGCACGTTCGGCCGGAAGCACGTGAAGCTTATCCGTCGACGCCTCTCATCGCCCGTCGAATCTCTGCTGCTCAGCAAACTGCTGGAGTTTTTCCTTGCCATTTCCTTCCGCCAATGATTTTTGTGGTTGCGGATTGATTTCTGTTGATTTTTGTTTTGATGATTGATGATGATAAGTGCAAGCCAAACGTTGGGCGCCAGAAAGATATTTGGGTTGTTACGTAGTTTATTTGGGTTTGCTTATTAGGACGACACGACAACGACAATAATAAAAACAGACCGAACCACTGATCACAGATCATCACAGCTTATATAGCCAATATAATGACATGTAATTACACAATACCGTCTCAGACTCTATCCATTGAGGATCTGGCTGACAAAGCGCGATTGTTTGTTCTTGACATGTTCAAATACAAAGCGTACGTTAACTGGAGCACAGTAACTCAGGACAATTCCACACAAAAAGTGTCGAGTAACGAGAACGTGCAGCGTCATGACTCAAAAGACGACGATGACAGTGATGATGAGTACGAGGATGCGTCTGACTCACTTGAGTCAGTGCGCACTGCCGGAGACCAAAGCAAAACGGCTCAATCGTCGGTTGACGATGGTACCAGCAAGCTGGACAAACAGACAGCGTTTGATCGCTTGTTTCACTATGACTCGAATGATGACGAACCGCACGCAAGCAACGCCATGCATGCGGCACAGGTGAAACCAGGTACCAGCAATCAGAGTACTTCAGTCAAACCTGCTACCACCAAACGACTGAAAAAGAAGGTGAAAAAGAAGAAGGTAAAAAGGAGTAATGGTGGTGAAAAGCTCAGTGGGTTCAGTCCCAGAGTACACCAGTTCAATGGGTTCAGTCCCAGAACAGAAGGACTCAGTGGGTTCAGTCCCAGAGTCGAGCCTACTGGGTTCATTCCCAAGGCAAACGAGTCCACTGGGTTGATTCCCAGGACCAAAAATCTGATTGGTGAGCCTACTGGGTTAATTCCCAAGGCAAATGACGAGGCCACTGGGTTAAGTCCCAGGCACGATAAAATGAAGGCCAGTGGGTTAAGTCCCAGGCACGATAAAGTGAAAACGGAGACGGGAGTTTCAGAGCAATTGATTCAGTTGGTCATGCAACAGCAACAGCAGATGAGCATGTTGCTCAACAAAATGTTGAATCAGCAAAGTCAGTCGAGTGCGTGTAAAGGCCATGATGACAACAGCAAACAGGTGTGCAGTGACAGTGTCAGTGAGAGCAACAAAGCGTACATGATGTTGTTGTCTGAAAAATGGCAAAAGTTCGACCCAGCCAAGAATCACAAATTCCGCACCTGGCTCAGCAGTCTGCAGACCAGACTGGAACTATGGGACCCACCGCCAAAAATCGCGGTCGAGCATATTCGTATGTGTCTGTCCGACGACGCATTGTTTGCTTTCGATCAGCAGCCACAAGGAGTGCGTGAGAATTTGGAGGAGTCCATCAAGTATCTTGAGTCCATTTACGGACCAAGAAATGAGGCAATTACATCCGTGTACGAACTCGATACAGCAACGCGACAGGAAGGAGAATCTGTGCGCGCCTTCGGACTACGTCTGGAAAATTTGCTTCTTGCCACTGGGCATAACTATCGCGGTTCGGATGGCAACTACATTCCGTTTGTCGAAACGACGTTGATCAACAAGTTTGTGCAAGGAGTGCTTGATCCGTTCTTGTCGAGCAAAGCAGAGGACCAGAAGTTCAAGGGTCTCAGTTTCCGACAAATTGTGGATAAAATCCAAGTCGTGGAAGACTGCGAGAAGTACAAGCAGAAACAGTACAGTCGACAGGAATACAAAGACAACGGCAGCAAGCCGAATTACCAAAACACGCAATATATCGGTCGATGTTACCGTATTCGACACGACATGCAACAGCAAAATCATCAACAGCAAAACTATCCACCAAAATTCGCAAGATTCCGAAATTGGCATCCGCAGTTTAGAATGTCGGAAGCAGAAAAACAGTGGATGGCAAGAATCTACGGTCGAAGCAAAACAGCGACGTATCCTCGAACACCGACAAACGACGTGGGCAACGATCAGAGGAGCGAGCACAACTATAGCCCGCGCGATGAGACAAGCATCGACTAATCAGCAAATCAATTTTAATCAGCGAATCAAAATAAAGTGATAAATCATTTTCAATCAAACTACGTGATAAATCATTTTCAATTGTTGGGGAGAAGTTGGGAACAACGTGTATTGTGTAATTACATGTCATTATATTGGCTATATAAGCTGTGATGATCTGTGATCAGTGGTTCGGTCTGTTTTTATTATTGTCGTTGTCGTGTCGTCCTAATAAGCAAACCCAAATAAACTACGTAACAACCCAAATATCTTTCTTTAGACTCAAAACTGATGAAAAACGAACAAACCCGTTTTTTAATAGCAAGTGAAAACGGCCGAAGGTGATTTCGCGTGCGCGCAGTGCGGCCACCACTACGAGAGACAAGCAAGCCTGAATCGCCATCTGCGCGAAGTTCACGTTGGTTGAGTTGATTTTTTGCGGGGCTCTTCACAAGACTGTGATTGAACGTTCTCAATTTCACTTGAGGGCGAACCACGAAAGAAACCGGACGGCGATCGCAAGAAGAGCAACCGCAAGAAGCAAGCTGCCGTCGTCAGCGTCAACAGTGGCCGCTGTGCGCTGTGTGCGTTTCGCTTCCGCCGTTTTCTGGCCTACTTGCGTCACTGCAATGCGCTGCACCGCGCCAGCATGCCACGCGAGCATCTCGTTCAAGTCAAACGTGCTGAAGATCAGCGAAAGGTCGTTCTTAGTTTTACGCTCCAAGAAACTTCGGTGAAGTGTCATGTCAGGTGCATTGTCAGTTGTCAGAGACTTCTCTGTCTAATTTTCAGTAATTTTTTGCAGGCACACGAGCAGTCAGGAACCTCCACAAAGGACAATGCTCAAGAAAAGGACTCGATCACGCCAGAGCAGGAGGTTGAGCTTGAGCGTGACTTGGTCGTTGATGTTGTTGGTGACTGGCAGGCGCACGGCAACGCCGTCCTCCAACAGCAACCACTGATCGTTGACGAACACGTATGCTCGCTGCTCGTGTGTTGCTGTAGTGAGCATGCAGCTCTCTGGCTGCTCTAGCTCCATTTCAATGTGACTCACTTCATTAGTTTTTGTAGCTGAAATCTTGAATTGGGCAATTTTGAAACTTTGGTGCAAGTGGTGCTTAATGTTTGTGACCTACTTACTATCTTGTGCTGTTGAACAGATCAGAATCTGTTCAATTTTCATTGTGTTTTCACCGTTCGTACGTTTGTTTCTACTGTACAAGGTCGACGTTGATAGTGAAGAACAGTTGCCGATGATCGTGTCAACAACAAGTGAGCCAATGAGATCACCAGGCGATGGCGAGCTGCTCACTGTGCTGCCAGTGATGTTCGCCGATTCAACTGAACAAAATGGTGAAACGAACGGCAACGTCGACGCACAGGCAGAACGCAACCAACCGCATGGTCAGTTGCATGAGTACAGTCGAAATGCACATAATCGGTGGCTTTTGCTTTGCGCTCACTGATTGGTACAGCGAGTTCGATGCAGCAGCCAATCAGCATGCCAGAATGCACGAATACAGTTCGACTGTGAATCAAGTGAAGCGGCGGAATGTGGTCATGGAGTGGTGCATGGTAGCGATGCAATGTGCCGGTCACACCAAAGCTTGCGTGCAGCTGCTGCTGGTCTGCTGCTGCCATCAGTGAGCAACGTGCTGTTCGAGTGCACCGCCTGTGATCGTATGTTCGTGAACGCACGTGGCCTGCAGCGACACACACAGCGCTGTGCTCACAGTCGCCAACGAGACGCTCACGCCGATGATACACTGAAGCGAAGCACTGCTCTCATGGTGTGTCCGTCTGGCTAGTGGCTGTGCGCCATTGAATGCAGTTCCAGCAACAGCAACAAGCTCGTTTAAGTTTTTCTGTGTTTTATTAAAGGTTTGTTAAAGGTCTGTAAACAATTCTCATTGAAATTGTTGTGGGTTTTGTTGCGTTCAACCACAACATGTGTGTTTTGTGTGGTTCGAAACGGTTTTCACAATTACCGTATTACCCCCATTAAACCCCCCCCCCCACCATTAATCCCCCCCCACCAATAAACCCCCACCCCCCCGACCAGTTTCCGAATAATCCCCCCCCCCCACAAATAATCCCCCATGGGGGATTATTGGAGACCTGTTTGAAACACATACCCAGCGAATTCAGTGGCTGGTTGCAGTGAAAATGATGGAATTGTGCTACCAAAGGCCCCAAATGGGTGAGTTAATAGTAATTTCATTACAAAAGGCTGTTATAAAAGGAAATTTCTATGTAGAGTAGAAGTTTCTGCGACTTTCTTGCCTGCCCTGCAATGTATTTTTGCCATTTTTCAACAAACCCCCACCCCTAGAATTTTTTTGTAAATAAACCCCCCCCCCCACCAATAATCCCCCCCCACCAATAAACCCCCACCCCTAAAAGTCGCTGACGTATTAATCCCCCATGGGGGTTTATTGGGGGTAATACGGTATAAAACTGGAAAAACTAGAACAATTTGTCGACTTCAGAGCAAGACACAGCGCGAGAGTGCGCCGAAGTTGCACAAGAAGGCCAAGCACACGTCGACAGTGCGCCAGTCTGTCCCGCCCGAGGCAGCGGACGACGCGGCTGCGAACGTGCTGCTGGCACACGCGTGCCGCCAGTGTGCCGTGCGCTGTCGCAGTCGCAGCGCTCTGTTGCAGCACGTCAGGACGCTGCATGCGCCGTTCGCCCTCGGTTGGTTGGTGCTCAGCTGCGCTGCACTCTGTCGAGTGGCAAGCCAAGCGCAACGCATGCTTTGCACTCGATGCATTCGGCCACACCACGGCTGCGCTGGTGGCACAAATCAGAACACCCATTTCAAAATCAGCCAATTCACTGATGATGACGCTTATGATTTACTGATTAAATGTGCTGATGATATGATGTAATGCAACTCTGATTGATTTCCTCCGTCTTACTGAATTCTTTTCTGCGCATGCCATCATTCAGGCAAAAAGCGGGAACAACGACGCCTGGCAAAGTTGGTGCATCAGTGCGCCGAATGTGACACAAAGTTTCGCCATCGCAGCGAGCTCATTCGGTGCGCTTTTGAATTATTCCTTCTGATATAAACGTTTTATTTGTTTGTTCCGTGGTTTCCTATTTTATTACATCCTCATTATGATTGATATTCAGCCACGAACGCTCAGTGCACAAACGCACAAAGAAACAAGTAAAGATCGAGGCAAACAACGACGACGACGATGAGAACAAGGAGAACCGGCCGCCTGATGACGCCGATGGAACGATTGACGATGCCAGTGATTCGCAGTTCGTCTGCCAAATGTGTGGTCGCTCGTTTGCGTGAGTTGTTGTTGCGAAGTCGAGTCGATCGCATTTGGTTCCGCTTTGTTTTGACAGCAATTCTAATGTTGTTTTGAGTTCAGCGGGCTCTTTTGCTGCTAGTTTGTATGTCCTAAAGTTAAAACAGCGCGTTTTGTTGAAAACCAAGAGGGTTGCGAGTCCAGCCGAACTAAAGAATTCAGATTCAGCGCAGTCGGCGTCAATGTGTCATTTGAAGATTTCGCAACAGTCACCAGATTGCAGGTACTTCACAGCGCTTGAGCAGCACATTCAGTCGCACATTGGTGGGCGTCGCGTGCGCTGCTCGCAGTGCGGCGTCACGTTCGCACAACGCAGCAGTCTGCGCATCCATCGTCGTCTGCACTCCGGCAAACGCCCGTACCAATGCCCAAAGTGCCCCAAGGTACTGACGGTTGCTATCGCTATTCGACTTTTGTATCGTCTCATACACAGCATTGTGGAGTGCTCGTCTGACGACAGTGTGCTACTCTTTCATAACACTCACGTCATGTGAACAGTGACGCGCAAGCACACGAACGTTGCCACGTTCTGGCAAGAGTGCACTGTGTTGCGAGCTGGCACTGGCAGCTGTGTTCGCAGGTTGCGTTGCAGCATGTCTGCTGAGTGCATTGTGTTGAGCGCAGGATTTCGTGTCATCGTCGGCGCTGGTGGTGCACGATCGGCTGGTGCACCAAAAGCTGAAGCCGTACAAATGCGAGCTGGCCGAGTGTCCGCGTACGTTCGGCACGAAGTGCTCACTGAAGCAGCACATGCTGACGCACACCGGCGAGAAGCCGTTCCCATGCAGCATCTGCGGCGCTCGCTTCCCGCTGCGCACGCACCTGAACACGCACTCACGCACCTGGCACCCCGGCCAGGTTCGTCTGCGTTTTATTGTTCGTTCGCAGACCACACATTGACGTAGACAAGCATTACATGCTTGTTTGCCATGTGCCATTTTATGCAGGATGGAGCAAAAGTACGTCGTTAAGTTCGACTTGTTTTGGTGAACCGAAACAAGGCTGGTGGTATTCAAACTTCAGTTAAAATGCCAGCAAAACTTTTTTCCACACGTTGGCAAAGAAGCAGTCAAAAAACTTTAGCTGCTTCTGTGCTATCATGTGGACTGAAACAAAACGCTTGCATTTTGTCATCACATTGTCTCGATCTTGACCGCAGTGATTAGCAGTTCGATGATAAAAAGCAAGGCCCAGATGGCAATACAGGTGCAGTATTGGTGTGTGGTGAATGGCTGTGAGCAAGGCTTTGTGACATACCGCGACATCAACGAACACTGCCGTCGTGAACACCAAATGAACTACGAGGCGCCGGAGGTGATGCGCATCGCGCTGCAACAGAAACGTTGACTTGTGGTGTGATTTTGCCCGATGAGCTGCTGCCCTGCCCTTATTTCATATTGTCTCCCCATTTTACTGTTCGCTTTCAATCTCGCCTTGCTGGCTTTCTTTTTTCTACTGTTTTCTGTCCGTTGCATGCTTGTCTTCGAGGCGGAGGCCGTTATTTGGTTTTTAAGGGATGCGTTTGTTACATGCCGATCTGTGCCTTTCAACCCTTTTCCTGTGTTTTTGTACCTTCAGCCTTGCCTTTTTACAGTTAAACTAAACCAGTGAAATGACTTGTACCTGTGATTTATTGTGATGATTACATTTTTCTTACCTTTGTTTTTTGCTCCAGTCAGCTTCAACGGTTTTGTACCATGACTGCTTTTCTTTATACAGAACGTTACAACATCATTGAACTAGTCAATAAACAGCGGAATGTTTTATTCAAGTCAGGCTTTGGTCTTCTTGGTTGGTTGTCAAACCGAAGTCACTGTTAAAATTGATCACAATCACAAATGAACAAAGCTGTAAATAAACAACAAAAGAACAAGAATGCTGTACATAACAACGGATCAGAGGTGCAATACAGATCAACAAAATCTGCAGTAACTGAAGCAAGAGATTCAAACAGGCGGTGCAAAATCAGGCATAATTGACTGAAAAAATTAATTATAATTATTCACATGCGGTGTCACAAAAAATGCGAAAGACTAGCACATTACAAGCGTGACTCAAAATTAGTTTATTCAATAACGAGCATACGGTTGCGACTGAGGTGAAACAGTCAGTGGAAAGGCAGAGTCTAAAAGCCGGCTCAGGTCAAGCGATGAGTCAGTACCAGTGCTATAGGCTTGTTGCTGTGGCTGATACTGAGCGATCACTGGCTGTGCTCTGCTCATTGACTCAACAAACATGCTGCGTCGTTGCGAGTCGCGATCATCTGCGAATCGTAAATCACGATATCGAGATTACCTAGTAGCTTTTCTTGTCAAAAAAACAGTCTGATCCTGATTCAGAACTGTTTTACCTGATCTACCAATTCTTAGTCGTTCATGATGAATTCTCGGGATTGCTTGCTGGAAGTCGCCACTGTTCGGCGGTGCTGGCGGTGGCGGATTTAATGGTCGGCTGGAGGATTTTCGAGGCGGACCAATAAAGTCCTGAATTGCATTTCGAAATGAAACTCTTGTGGTTATTCTTTGTCAAGTTCAAAATTTGTAATTACGTAATCTATGTGGTCACACAGTTTAATCCGTGAAACAATTTATCATTAAAACCATTTGTCATGGAAATAAATTTTGCCTCAGCATTCCATTTCCGTTCGTTCGGAATTTCGTGACTGATCGGTTGTAGACGGGCACGTCCCGTCCGTGAGCCAAGAGGTCGCGATGGTGGTCCAAGTCGCCGGAAGCTCAACGGCACTCGACCGCTGCTTGGCGGCGTTGATGGTTGTGGACTAGAAAGCAATGCAAACTGGTCCACTCGGTGAACGAAGCAAGCTTTTGTTCAGCTCTCCATTTTAAGCAAAATCGATTTCAATTTAACCTTGGTTCTCGGTGATAATGAGGTGGCGTTATTGTGTATTGTTCTTGTTGTGCGTCGCACTGCGGTCCGTAATCTCCTATTTCGGATCTCATTGGCAATGAACGCTGCAAGTGTAACTCCATCAAAGGACAGAATCAACAGCGAGACAAGACAAAAAACATGCACATCCATGCGGATTGCTGGATGCTCTTACCGAATTCCGGGGTTTTCGATTCTGTAACGACCACCAGAACACAACAACAACGCAGGCAATCAGCGCCAAAGCGCTGAGCGCAAAAGCGATGAACATCAAGTGATTTTGACCGGACCTTGACACGGCTGTTGTCGTGTCGGACACGGGTGCAGGTGTTGCTGATTCGTGAATAGATTCAACAACCTATGTAGGTTCAAAAACTCTGTTGTTATCATTTTTGGGATAATTTTTGAATTGGTTCTCTCACCGGATAACCAACAAATGCGCTGATATGTTTGTCGTCCACATTGTCAAGCGTTCGTTTCGCTTTGTTCGCTGTAACAGGGTGACCACCATCAATGACGAAGAATCTCACCCTTGCGAATGTAGCAGACACTCGGTCAACCGAGGTCAACTGCGAAGGCATTTGAAAATGTAACAGCTCATCCGTTGATTCGGATCTCGGAACTGCGGCAAAGAGACCGTAGCGACATAAAAGTTGTTACCTTCACATCAACAGCCTCTTGTGATGGTTCAATTGCATTGTTCCTTTTCGACTGTCGCTTGCGCCTTTTTACTTCTCTCGTCCTAAGCGCATCACGAGCACCGCGAACGCCAAGAGCCTTCTTGCGTGCATCCAAATATGCTTGGCGAAGTCCTTTCGTGAACTGGTCGACAAATTCAGGGCTGGCAGTGTTCACAGTGGGGTCGACGACGATCCCAACCGTTAATAGAAAAGGGTCGTTGTTTTCAATAGGCGGCAGTGCCAATAAGGCGTAGGGCGTTGGCAGTGGTTGAAAGTTGCGACTGAAAAAGATAAATTGTTGTCATTTTGAAAACTTGGTTAAAAACTTGATAATGTAGATTTGAATTTACATAATTGTTGAAAAGCAAATTGCGCCCACCCAGAGTCGTCGGTACAATTACAACCATCTTGTTTGTCATCGCCGTCCATCACTTGATCAAACAACGTTCGGTCGGTTGGCTTATCTCCGATTCCATTGCTGTTGTCCTCTTTCGCGGCGGTATATGGCAGCGGGAATTGTGGCAGTGGCAGTATATCAAGAATTGTGTGCGTTTGGTTAACAAATTGGTCCGGAACGGGAAACTGCACCACAGTACGATTGTTCGGAAACTCGGCAGCCAGGGTAAACTGACCAACTATAAAATCATCCGTGCTGGCTTTTGTGCTAGTCTTGCTTCCGTGTGTACTGTTGTCGGTGTCGACGTTTGGTGTGCTTATTGTGGGCAGTGTTGTGGAAGAAAATAACTGGCCGAGTTTTGTGGTAATCGTTGAAAGTAAATCTTTGGCACTTTCGGATGAATACTGACCGCTTACTTCTGTCATGCTGTCGGATGTGGATGATCCATGGAAGGCTGCTGGAAATATAAATTATCTGAGTGGAATATTAAAGAGGAATAAACATTTTTAAACTGAGTTCTCTTGTACTCCTGCAACCCCGCCCTTGATGCACAAGTGTATGTATGTATGTGTGTGCGTGTGGGTGTGTGTTTGTGCTCCTCTGTGCTCACAAACATACATAGACTAAACACACACTGATCAATGACATAAAGAAAAAAGAGTGTTTTTGTGTATTTTCTAAGCTTGTGATGTGAGTTTGAGAAACAACAGACAATAACCATTTTGGTTTTCGAGATCTGTGAGATCATTCAACTCGTTGCCTCTTGTGCTGCTGTCAGTGTCGTCGGTCGAACTTGGCAGATATATTTCTTCTGCAAACGGTGTTGTCCCAGTGGATACCATTGGGTCATTATCAGTCGTGGAAGCAGCTGATAATTGCGTTGAAAACAGTGTCAAATTTGGAGCATGAATGTTTACAGTTGGCATTTCAGAATCTATTTCCGACGTTGCATCGGTTATCTTCATGGTAACGGCAGACGTTTTGATGTCACTAGCATTAGTGTGCGGCGTTTCTGTTTGGTCCATTTTTGAAATGGTAACAGCGGTTGATGGGAGTGTGGAAAGCGACGTTCGATCACCAAGCGCGCTTTGATTTACAACGAGTCCAGAAGATGTTGGTTGCAACTTTGTGGACGTTGTTAACGTTGATAATGATGCAGATAAAGTAGGTAGTGAATCTGACCCATTAAAGCTCGATTCACTGGTTGTGTTAACAACGCTATAATCAGTGCTGTTCAGTTGCAGAAAACTCACTGCAGCGGTAACATTCAATACAGTGATGGAAGATGATGGAAGTGATTTAGATTCTGGCAATGGTACTAATGTAAATTCCAAATCAGTTAACTTATCGTCATCAGAGTTAGTAACTTGTGTTTCAGCGTTTACTGTAAAAATGAATGGCGTTGGAAACGGTTTCGAATCGATTGTGGTGGTGTTCAGCAGTGTTGAATCAAAAGTATAAGCGTTTTTGGACAATTCTCCAGACACGGTTGAAAAGCGGTCTGATGATGTTGAATTGGTATCGTCAATAATATCAATATCAATTGGCAATTTAGTCTGATTGCTGATTTTGAGATCAGAAGAAGTCGCCGCCAAAATAGGAGATTGAGCCGTGTTTTCTTCGGATTCTGTGCTTTCAATTGATGTTCTTGGCGAAAGAGTCATTGCGGTGGTGAAAATGACCGTTGATGAGTCAACGTTTTCAGCTGAATCTGTCGGTGATGCTGTTGTAAAAACCGATTCAAAAGTAAAAGTGCTCAAGTTGTCATGGTCGGTTTGTGTTTCAGTTTTGTTGTTGCTAACCAGAGTCAATGCAAAAGCCGTGAATGACGATGACGCGGGTGCAGTAACGTCAACAACTGTGAATTCGTCTAATGTGGTGGTAACAGTTGGTGTTGAGAGCAACTTTGGTGTTGTTGCAGTGCTCGCGTTCGTTGTCCCATCGCCCATCACCGTAGTCGCAGAAAACGACTTTTCACCCATATTTTCGGTCGATTCAGTTTCTAACACGGCTTGTGTTGGTGTCACTGGCAAACTTCGAGGGTTGGTTACTGGCGGCACTGATTCTGACATGATTTCGGTAACACCTAGAGAGATAATGCAGAAACATTCATGGCCATATGTAGTTGTGCAAAATGTGTTCGTCAACATCGGCTTTGTGAGAGTAGTGAAACAAAAAAAATTGTGGTACAACGGCTGGTGCGAATTACACATGCGCTTGTGCACAGTGCTCTTTTCATTTGCAATGAAAACTTGCCATCTGTGGATGATGAAAGTGAATCGACTGTTTCAAAAGGCATTGTTGTTGGTTTAGGCGGAAGCAGTGAGATAAAGCCGGATGTCACTGAAATATTCACTTTTTGCATTTCAAATCGTTGATCAGACTTTGATAACAGCATTGAGAATGTTGAGGTCTAAATTCCTTGATGTCTGTAACTAACCTTTAGTTGGTATTATGTGGCCATCGGTAGTGGATTGATCATTGGTTTCAACAATCCTCATGCTGCCTTCGTGACTGCTTGTAGTTTTCGGTGAGTCAGTTGACGTTTCTATTCCAGTGACCGTCGTGGCAGAATCAGAATCGATTGCAGCATCCGTTGTTGATATTAGAGTTGTTACCATGAACGACGGCGTACCCGACGACGTGCTTGCCCACTGGTTCATATCTGGTGTCTTGGTTGTTTCGAGCATTGGGATAGGCGAATTTTCATTTGTACTACTTGATCCGTTCGGTTGGTCGGTGCTGGATGTCATGCCAACGTTAACATTATTTTTAGGCTTACTAGTTAGCTGCGCCGGTTTTGTACTTGCCATTTCATCGATGCTGCGTTCAAAAGTGACCCTCGTGGGATGTTCGGTGTTTGATACAAGAGGTGGTGAACTGGTCACTTTTGTGTCGTCGACACCGACCTCATCTGATTTT
The DNA here is from genome assembly GCA_030248135.1 of Theristus sp. LFF4_11. Taxonomy (NCBI): domain Eukaryota; kingdom Metazoa; phylum Nematoda; class Chromadorea; order Monhysterida; family Xyalidae; genus Theristus; species Theristus sp. LFF4_11. The sequence continues at coordinate 18,803 of JASANC010003869.1, forward strand.
GATCTAGTCGGGTCAACGACTTCCAATGAGCCCGTGTACAGTGGTGTGGTGCCGTATGGCGCTTTAGTCAGGATTAGATTTGCGCTGCTTGCTGTCTCGAGTGAAGAGTCAACGATCGGCAGAACTGGGTTCACGGCCACCCCAGGCGGCCGTGTGAACGGTGGAATCGGCAGCACGCGATTCTCAGGCACCAGCGTGTCCGGCGATACTGTCACGGTCAGGTTGGTCGCGTTGATCACCACTTGCGGTTGACCGGCATCAATCGTGAATGTCGACTCGGCCGAGCGGATGCCCGCCTGAGTTGATTTCGTGCTTTGCTGATTTCCCATTACGTTTAAAAAGTTTATTTTTTATAAACTTTTTTACCGAGTTGCGATAACACGCCAATAGAGACTCACTTTAACATCGTCCGTTGTCACCACGGCACTGGAGTTTGTGCTGATCGCTGTGATGCGTTGCTCCAGCGGCAACACCGTGAACTGCAACGAAACAGAGTCGACATCGACCTGCGTGCGTCTCGATGGTCGACCAACGGCGCCGCCTCCGACCAGGACGGACGCCTGTTCGCCTGGCTGGATGCGCATCAACGAGGCACTCGAAACGTTGCCTTTCACATTCGACGTGGTCGGGTTGATCACCACCGATGCTGACATCGTCTGTCAAAGAATAATGAAATGCACCGCAAATAGTGTTACTGTTTCAACATTATGGTTCGACATGCACTAGCTGGTAAGCTCGTGGACATAGGTGTTATTCTACAGTTATAATTGATGTATGCTGTATGGTAGGGCCGTTCTTCTTCAGTAACATTTTTGATTTATTTGTTTTTTTGGAGGAGTCAGCTACACAGGTTACCTCGATGTCGATATCTTCCGTAATAACAACAGTGTACGGGGCGGCGATTGTAGCGAGCGTGACCAAATAGACGCCCGTGTGCACAGCTATCGTGTGATCTTGCTCGTCAATGTCAATCGTGATGTTTCCATAGCGAATTCGCACCTGTGATTAACAATTATCAGTTTTGAAAGCAACAATGGCTCAAGAATGATATTGCCTGAATTTATAACACACACACCAACCTGCGCACTGGCCATTTTGAGAGTCACATGCGTGTCTTTGGTCAGCAGCAGAATTGTCAAAATACGATTCTCAATTGTGGGATTGTTTTCGTCAGTGAAATTCGACGTTATCACCATTCGTTCCGTGATCGTTGCAACCCTGAACGTGTTTTTGAATAAAAGCGTCTCGTTGGATGAATTTCTCAGAATTCATTTACTGTCGAACATTTAGACAAAATTGAGAAGATAGTTTTAAGAACAGAAATCGAAAGAAGCTGAGAAAAGACAGCATGTACCACGTTTGAATCGTGACATTCGACCAATCGGCGTTTTGTACAGTAATATGAGCGAAGCTGTTGATCACACTGGCATTCGTTGGTCCATTGGCCATCATTATGTATGCGTCCAATGCAGTGCGGTTTGTGCGCACGTACATCTCAGAGTCATCGGCAGTGATCGTGAATTGTTGACCTTGAAATAAGAGTGTGGTGTGGAGGTTTTTCGATTTCGAATTCTGTCGAAGTAGGGACAAACGACCACAAACCAGTTGTTGACTGTGGCATTGTCACTCGTATCGTAGGCTCGGACACTGTGATGTTCGTTGTTGAAATGTCAGGGTCGATTCTGACGTCGGATCGCTGTGACGTCACGCGCACGTCAACATACTGCTCAACAATGTTCACGGTCGAGACGCCGCTGGTGATGTTGATCATTTGGCTGATGCTGATGTTCGAGAAGTCGCCGTCGACCTGATTCATGGAATGGTTTTGTAGTTTCGACATGCAGTGGTTTCCAGTCATTAGTTCAACTCTATGGGTAAAAATCAAGTTTAACTTCACCTTGCTTTACTCGCCTTTGGAGACGGCTCCATGAAAAAAGCAAAAAACTGATAAGAATGAAACTTGCGGTTCAACTTGCAGCGTACTTGTATGTTGGAGCTGTCGTACTGCGAGCTGAGGTCGCGCGCGACTCGGCGTCCTCTAAGCAGAGCACCATGTTTGTGATAACGTTGGCGAATGCAAGGCGTCGGCAGGGCTGCATTCGCATGAATTGGCACAAATCTCCGGTGCAAATACGGCCGCAACTGTGTGTCTAGCACCAATGAGTGGGCATTGCTGCCAAAAACGTCATTTGATCTCACAAATTGGACACACCGATCAGGTGACAGTTCAATCGGTCGTTTATGCTTGATCACTGAAGTTCTAATGTGATCAAACTTTTCGTTGGGAATTTCCGCCAGTAAGTCTTCAAATGTGGACGAAGACTTGTCGTTGTTGTAGTAGCTGATTTGACTCTGTTGCCTATTGCGTCCACTTGTGTGCACAGCGATTTTTGCCTTTGCTTCGGGTTTAGAGAAAAAAACCTTTGGAACAGAAATGTTCGGGTGTTCGGATTGCACAATCAGAAGAAACGCATAGAATAATAGAAGTAATATAAATGGCTTAGCACTAGTTATACGTCGCGCCATAGTTCACTCGGAGCACCGGCTTCCCGCAATCACAAACTGCGTTTTGAAGAATTTTACAGTTTGTACTGGGCAGTAGTAAATTTTGTCAGCTGTTATACGACATGATAGTCATCTCCGGTAACCGACATATTTCGCCTTCGACACTCGAAACCTTCAACGTGTCAATGTGATGTTCATTTTTTCTTGCTTGTTAGTCATAAGCGCTCTGAAAAGCGTCCTTCCAAATTTCATTGAATTCCATAGTTAGAAATTTTTTTACCGCGATATGTAACAGATGCGGGTTGTTCAGTTCAATGATTGCGATAAAAGTAGAGGTGAGGTAGAAATTTGAATTGTAGTAGTATTATTGCAAAAAAAACTAAATTTTCACTGTTATTACTACAACACACTGGTCAAAACACGCTCTTATTCAATATTGCCAGACCTCACTCACACCTGCGTGCACCTTGATGCACATGCAGCAAATGAACTCATGCAAAATTCAACAGTGCATATGAAACACTTACGGCATACGGCAGCTGCCAATTATACCCACGGACCACCATTGATCAAGGCTATTCAGAATCTGTAATAATCTCGCATCTAATATTCGGAACTATGATTTGCACTGAGCACCGACTACAACGCAACCGATTTTGCGTTGAAAAGTCGTTTGCAATACAGTGTATTGTTGCTGTTGACATTCGTAGTCACCGTTCAATTCACTGTTCTTACTATATATTACTAGTGTTATTTCTAGCGCCATAGGAACATAACGATAAAGTGTTTATGTAGCACTGTTTATGTAAACTGATTTAGCAATTAATTCAGCAGCACCAAAAATTTCACGTGAAGCTTGCGATGGGCGAGCAACGTTGTTTTTAAAAACCTCTGAAAAACTGCTGATGAGTAATACATTGTATATGACAAATAAGCACAGTCAATCAAAGCATGTTGTTACGTTCGCTGCAAATAGCAAACAACCGACGCTGACACTGCAGCTGAGGTTTGAATTTATTTTTGTTTGAAAATTTTATGTTACTATTGCGCAATTACGCATATGTGAACCTCCGGATTCATATTCGCAGGTCACACACCCCTAAAACTGAAAACACGCATACGAAAACGGGAGAGCTGGAGTGAAATGCGCAAATGTTCATCACAGATTGTTCCGGTGGGCATTAGTGCTTCATGAAGCTCATCTCTCAACTCATCGTATGTTTTCGTGTTTGTTGTGTGTTTCTGAACACGCGTGCGATCGTTTTATGAAGCACGTACACGCTGTTGGCAGGCCGGTACGGCGACAGAAATAAACATTTATTAACATTTGTTGCTGCAGCCATGCACTATGCAACTCGTTTAACAGGTGCGACGGATAGTGTGGCAAGGAACAGAGAACGCTGCTGTGCTGCTGTAATGACGTGGTGAAGCGTTATGAAAACGAAAGTTTCGGAGCTTCGCTTTGTTTACTGCCAGGTGGAACTTTTTTGAATGGGCTTGGATACATTTTTAATGCAGTTGAATACGGGTAGCGTGTAAAAAAACTGGCATCCATGAGATGTTGTTTTTGAATTGTTATGAAATGGCAATGAAATAGAGATGAAAAGAAAATACGCAAATGTAACATTCAATCATGACAAGGACGAAAAATCCAGAGTACAACAATACGTAACTGCAGCCGCTACAATGAAAGCCTACAAATTTGCAAAATGGTCAGTCGAACTGGAAATTACGGTGGACCTCTGCTCGTTTGACCATGCGACAGTAGTAATTGTATGCGTGAGAGCTGCCTTGGTTACTTCCCATGACGAAGGTAGTAATTTGCGTTGCTGCTGGCTTAGACCAGTGCTTTTAAATTTATCCATCCACAAAGCGGTCAACGAGCGTGTGTGATGGAACAAAAACCAAGCCAACAAGCTTGCAACGCTTATGGCTTATGCTAACGTGCGTAAACGTGCTGCAGTTTGTGTCTTGTCACCATGGTGATATGAAATACGTTCGTAGTTGTGCATGTGTTCGTACTGAAAATAGGAACTTCTCGGTCGAACAGGTGTTAAAGTTAAAAACGTATTAAACTAAAAATAGATGAGCATCTGAGAATCAGTGCAGACATTTTTTGAAACATCTAAAGTTGATAGACTTTGAACATGTTGGAAAGAAATGGAAAGCACTGTCAACGCATGAGTTTGACCGTGAGAACAGTGGCGCATGACGCAAAACATGCAATTCGAAGATTTACGAATAGGAGTCTATAAGTGCTTGTTGGTCACAATGGTGTTTCAACTGCAAACAACACTTTAGTGAAATGTCAGTAAAAGTAAACGTGAAGCTTGAGAAAGCGTGAGAGCTAAACGTTAGCCAGGTGTTTTTTACGTGTTTATTTATTCGAATTACAAGTATAGATTTAGAAATGAAGTATAGATTTAAAAAATACTTGCGCATTCGTATGACAAGTATCGCTTTCGGTTTCGGCATCGGGTTTCGTTTGTTTCTGTTTTCCAAACAAATTGAATAATTGATTCAAAACATGTGCACTCCGGAAAGCCGTTTTGTTGCTCGTCACTGAATTTTTTCATTTTGTTTTTACCGTTTTCAAAAAACAGCTAGATGGCAACAATTTCAGTTGGCCATGGGGTAAAAATTTAATCCGTTTTTTCGCAGTGCAATCATGCTAACCACGCATGAAAATTTATCGTCTAGTTTTTCTTCTCCATCGACAGAGTTCTTGAATCCTCTAATGTTGCAAAGTCGCATGTTGCGTGTTGCTTGTGCAGTAAAACAATAAAACAATGACAGTGATGTAATTTGTAACGCAATACAGTTCCTTGGGTGTAGGGTTGTTAAACAAAAATGAAAATTTTTTTTTTAAAAAAAAAAGTGATTAAAAAAAAAACAAAAATGCCGATTTTTTTTTTAAAAAAAAAATTCGAAAAATTTTCCTCTAATATGCTCTGAAAACCTCAATTTTGGCACAATTTTTCGAAAGTTCAACAAAAATTTTCTTTGATTATACCTCGTAAAACCTTTAGCAGTCGATTTTGGGCCGTTTTACCGACTGATTTTAGGCTTCGACAACATCTGCGATGAAGTTTTTGAGCGTCCCAAAGCTTAGCCTACCATTTCCGATGCAGAAAAGGTGACGATTCGCCTCGCAGAGCGTCCGATTGTGCTCGCTGCTCCGTTTGCAAGCGCTACGTTGTCTGGTTGCTGCTTCGTGTCGTGTCGTCGCGACACCATCAGAAGAATTGATCGAATTTCAAGGCGGTATGTTTGTCTTCACTTTAGCATTAGCTTAGCTGGGGACAATTAGTGACGTTTTGGAGGTCAAAACACAAGAAGAGGCATGTGACGGTTTGGAAAAGGGGTAATTGAGGTCACCAAAACAAAATCTGCAAAGTTCCGCCATACGGGAGTCATTCGGGAGGCGCTTGCATATCATATGTGGTTCTTCGGACTCCCTGATTGATTTAGCACAACTTTGATTTTTGAAATTTTTTTTTTAAAAAAAAAAAAATTTTTTAAAAAAAAAAAACAAAAATGACGATTTTTGTTTTTTTTAACAACCCTACTTGGGTGTTTCCCCTCATGCTCAAGGGGTTCTCATATCCTTCTTTTTTGCTTTCTCTAATCACCCCATTCACTTGCATTTGTTTACTACACCCATTAATGTATGGCATTTCATCGCTGCTCAAGCTGTTGCTTTTCAGCCCTGTGCACAATAAAAAAGCTCTATATTGTTGTACAATAAAACTTTTTATGCGGTTTTTTCCACAGGGCGGACCAGCGACCAATTTTGAAGTGCACAACAGATGCATGTGATGACTTCCAGAGCTTTGGGCCATTTGCTTTTATGACTCTGTTCTGTCTAACATTTTCAACAATACAACAGTTTTGCCACTTTCATTTTTTTGCACCAGTTTTCATAATAATCCAATTTCCGTACATTGCTGCAACTGCTTCCCGGTACAGTTGTTTCTCATTGTTTGGTCCTTCTCAATGCTTGGATTGCAGAAAAAAGATCGCATTGCTTCAGCCAAACGGAACACTCAGTTCGATCTCATCAGGCGAAAAGACAATATGAACGCTTTTTGAAAACGCTGACACCGGTAGTGGACTCAAGGCGCAGCCATGTCGTCTCGTGCGTTGTTTTTGACGCTTTTCACATTATCCACTTGTCAAAACAAACGCCATAGATCACGCAGAACACAATCGAAAACGATTATTTTACTGCCTTTCCTCCAGCAGGCTGCGTTGCCATTTTCGAATTGCCTCGTCATGGATGCGTTTTTTTTCTTGAACATTAGTGAGATGTTTTGTGTGTGCTTGAGCATCTCGAGCATAGCTTGAAAAGTATTTCAAACAGTCCTTCGAAACAACAAACGGATTGCTTCGACAAATTACTTACCGCGCATTGTTTTTCCCATCCGAAACAAAGGTTCAATTCTAGGCATGCTAATGAAGTACTTTCTGGTGCAGTCGTAAAATACGCAAAAACAGTTTAAGCGAAACTTATTTGAAAAAAAAACAATTACGCAACAGTCCGGCAGTGTTTTTGGGGCTGCTTCAAAAGGTGGCTTCTCATGTTGCGTTCGGAAATCCACGAATTGGGTAAATCTTGTGAAAAGTGTCTGGCAGAATACTCACGTCACTGGGTGACTGGGAGAACTTTCGTTTTGATGCTAATAAATTGGGCAGTCTCTGCTGTACTTTTATTAGCATCCTATGGTGCCGTCGACATTGCGCTCACTTTTGAGTTGAAAATTTTAAAACTGACTAGGATCTAAAAGCAAGTTCAGTTTCGACTATCTGGCAAAAACCAATCAGTTTTCGTTGTCCTTTTAACATTGATATAAGCAGCATAAATTGCCTGAAAGTGACGGAAGTTCCTTCATTTGCTTTCTTCAGGGAATAATTTGCGAATAACGTTCAGCTCATTTTCTCCGCGTTTTGCTGGTTTCTGTGTGTATTTTTTCTTCAGTGTCTGCTCTTCTTAAATACAGTCGAACTATAAAATGTGGAATCAGCTGATTGATAGATCGAGCGGAGGCAGCTCACACTCCGCATCCTTCTTTTTTCGTCGATCTTGATTCCATTGAAACGTGTTTCTTTTGAATGAGTGTGAATTTCCAGCACCCTTTTCATGCTAAAAATCAACTTAAAAGGTTAGAGACTACGAAATTCAGAATTTTGTTATTCAACAGCTCAAAATGGATTCGTTTTGTTTGACGACGACGATGACGTCGCGTAATTTTTGCGTGTAAACTGAAAAACAAAAGCCTGAAATGAGTGCGCTGTGTAGCGGATTTCATTTCTAGCTGACCGACCGACATGCGTCCGCAATTAAAAAAAAATGCGTTCCGACTTCGCGGACGAAGACGACGACACAACGACGACTTTGCTTTCATCTTTCATTTTCACCGATTTCAAGTTGTTTTTGGTAAGCTGTTGTGTTCATTTCCTTGGTTCACGCAGCAAACCATACACAGCGCACTCCTTTCAGGCTTTTATCTTTCAGTTCTAACGCAAAAATTACGCGACGTCGTCGTCGTCGTCAAGCAAAACGAATGCATTTTGATCTGTTCAATAAAAAATTCTGAATTTTGCAGTCGTTAACCTTTTTTTAGTTTATTTTTAGCATGAAAAGGGTGCTGGAAATTCACATTAATTCAAAAGAAACACGTTTACATAGAATCCAGATCCACGAAAAAAGAAGGAAGCGGAGTGTGAGCAGCCTCGCTCGGTCGACCAATCAGCTGATTCCACATATTATAGAGTTCGACTGTACCTGGTGTCCTCAAGACTTTTGGAATCCGCAAAACGACGCCGCGACATGAGTTATTGTTAGAGATTGAAATCGTGACAAAACAAAGAATCCAAATAAGTCCATCTATCACTCAATCCATTGCCCCGACTTTGTTGGGTAAAAAATTGGGTTGCTTCTGAACGGTTAA
>JASANC010003870.1:0-87912 GCA_030248135.1 Theristus sp. LFF4_11
AAAACTCCCGTTTGTCAAAGTACAGGCACTAAAACTTCAGTTTGGTGTGACTGATTCGACATTAACCATATTTGTTAACGAGAAAAATTGGCTAAACTGAAAGTCTGGTTTGCTGTGAACGACAAGCCCATGTTTTGCGGCATATGACGTCATTTCAGTGGGACACGTTTAAAAAATAGGTCATACCGTAAAGGATCACAGACCCCCACAAGGTTTACATCCTCCCGCAAATGAAGTGTGTGTAATATGTGAATGCTGTGAAGGTCAGCTGCTGCTCGTTTGTGTACAATTGTCTCGAGAAAAACGTGCTTTGTCTGTTACAGCACAGATGATTTCCATTTTTTTCAAGTTCCGAAACGGGGTATTTATCTAGATTTCGCGGATGCGTCTTCAAAAAATGACACATTGATCCATTAGGCACACTTTCTAAGAAATTCCGAGAATGTTAAAGAGCACTTTCCAATGTTTTCACGTGACCCGTTGAACGTCTTGTGCATTCTTTGAATATTTCTCGTTTGAACAAATAGTTTCAGAACAAAAAGAGCACCAACTGTCACTAGCGTTGGTACATGAACAAATTCTGAAGATCGAAATTCAACTCATTGTTACCATATCACCAAACAAACTTTTTTTGATCATTTGCTTTTTTTCGAAATCAAAAAGCACCTGCATAAATCGCAACTACCAAAACATAAGAGCTGCAAGGCAAACGGAGCGATGGCAAAATTCCTGGTGCTGCTTTGTTTGTTCGTGGTCGTCTGTTATGCGGCGCCGACACAGGTCGAAGCGTCCAGTTCGGCAAACAGTAAGATGAGGAGGTGTTGAGGGCTTGCAAATTCGCGCGCAAGAAAGCGTCCACAGATTATTTACAGTTATAATCAATTTTTTGACGGTTTTTACCGTCATGGTATTAAAATGGTATCACAGTACATACAGTGTATCTATAGATATTTGCAGTACTTTTAGAATACTCCGCCTGGCTTCAGAGGGACTAGACATACAGTCGAACTCTAACTTATGGGGAATCAGCTGATTGGTTGGTGATTACGGTATGCACACTTTCTGTGCAAACCAAACTCCGCCCCGCCCCTCACAGCAATGGTTGCAGTCACGTGATCACCAACGACAACGCTGATTCACTGTAATTTGGAGTTCGACTTTATGAAGAAGAACAGGGCACGGAACACGACGCGGGATCGACATAAAAGAACACTTTCATCATAATTCGCAGAGGGCAACACAGAATCAAAGTTGTATCACGATCTGACGGCCAACTACGAAAAGTTTGCGCGGCCGGTCGCACATGTCGATGAGACCGTGAACGTCACATTCGGCCTTTCGCTGTGGTACTTTCGCTACGTACGTTTCGGTGCCTATCTTATTAAAAATAATGACGGACACAGATGGAAAAAGCTCAACTAAAAAACCGTGAAATTTCAGTGCGAGAAACGCAAAGCGTTATACCTGAACCTTTGGACGCAAACTGTACGTTTACACTCTGCTTTTGCTTTATTTGGTGTTGTGCGATACAGGGTGGTCCATAAGTACTGATTACCAACTTGTAACTGTAACTTGTAACTTACCGAAACGCTGTAACTCGCCAACTGTTTGACTACTGGCTAAAAAAATTAACCAGTGATGTAGATTTGCTGCATGTGAAGCTGCACAACTTTGTGAAAATACAAAACACCAGCTGGTTATGTCAGAAACACTTCTCTTTTTTAATTCTTTTTTAAGCATTATTCAAAGTATCGACCCTTGCGAGTTGCGACGCTTGGCCTAGGCCACGTAACCTGTTACCTTTTGATCTATCTGAATACTTTTCTGCACGGTATTTTTTTGAATCGATTTGCTACATCAACATCTGCATCCGAATCCGTTTCATTTTGATGTTGCAGGGTTGGAAAGACATCAACATGAAATGGGACCCTTCCGAATATGACGGTCTCACGTCCAGCAGCTTCCAATGGGACACCGTATGGACACCCGACATCACAGTGTTTAATTCGTAAGTTTCTTTTTTTGTCACTTTCTATTCTATCGTGTTTGCATAATCGGCATTAGACCATGAATTGTCGTGTACGATAAATGAGAATTTTCTTTTAAGAGCAGGAAAGTTTCTGATAACTTTTTTCTGTTTAAATGCCGTAGTAGAAAGAGAAAGTGCATAGTGTCGCTTTCGAAAAAAACGAATGCTGCAGAAAAACAGCTACATGTATGTATTCACGATGGTAAAGTATGTTTGTATTTAAACCGTCACTTCTTTTACAGAATACAATTAGACCATACGAAACTTTGACTTACAAGAACAACGAATGAATATGGTTTAGTTGAAAGCAAGCACCCCATTTATGGCTAAATATGTTTTCTCGCAACTCGCAAAAATTGTCACCCTCGTGGCCTGGTGGTAGTGCGTTAGATTCTTGTCTGTGCGCTCGGGGGATCGAGCCCCGCCGAGGGGTGTATAAGGCACTTAATGACAGATAACTCGATGGGCGCCCTACTCAATGGCGTTCTGTACGCTTCTCTGGGTTAGCCCTGGCTAAAAACATCGTCTAAAAATCCCAATAACAACAACAACAACAACAATAACAACTCCGATTCCCGTTCTGTTTCTCGAGCAGCTGTGTATTCTGCGAAAAAGTGACAGGTTTATTGAAACATTCTGAACTTGTGTAGGCCAAACGAAGACACGTACGTGCTGAAGCCGTCCACGCCCGTGCTGGCGTTTTCCGATGGCTCAATGTTGAACATCAATTCGCACAAGGCATGTCACTCGCCTATGTCCGTAATGACTCGCATATCGTTGAATTCATGTAGTCGTTTCGGAATTTCGGTTCCAGTCCAGGTGTACACCCGCTGTCCACTGTTCCGTCCACCGCGGTGTTCGTGTCTGCCCCCTGTGCCGGAAATAAGATAAATATAGCCAAAAAGCCAAAGGTGGATTCGCTATTCACCGCTGATGGTTGTGGTAAAAGTTTGTCAAGTTTTCAAATGTTCAAATGTCGTGAGCGCTCCAGCAATGTACTGGTCGGCCATCATTTTTGAACAGAACACTCACCACCACACAGCATTCATTATTCAAAGGTAAAGGATTTTTTGAGCTATCATACTTTCAGTCCCCGGACACCGCGGCGGTTACTACGGCGCAGCGAACACCACTTCGGAAAATTTAGTTTGCGTTAAGCACGAAATAATTCGGTTGATTTTGTTCGTTTTCACAACAATTTGTCATTCAGGTGGCCACATACAATTGTTCGACTGACTCAGACGATGCTGAGACGCTGATGTGCACGTTCAAATTCGGCTCTTGGATACACAGTGGTACGCAGGTGTCATTGTAGCTACATAAAAAACGATCAATAATGGACGTCTTTTAAACGTATACGTTGGATTTGCTGCGGTTTTTCTCCGTAATCACCGCAGTTTTGAAATTTTACGTGGTGCTCCGTGCCAATAATTGATTGTGAACAGGCAAAAAGATTGACGTTCACGGTGGCGACTTGAAAACGTACCTTCTGGACGCGCAGAAAGAGCAATTCGTGAAACACGAGCTGCGACGCATCGTCGCTCACTACGAATGCTGCCCGGAGGCGTATCCACGCATGGAGTATTACATTTGGATCAAGAAAAACAAAAACGATTGAAACGTGTAAAGCACATGCGACAAACTATGAGATACTCGCAAAATAAATGCCACATGTATTTTATGCGACGAATGCTCTCTTTAATTTTTTTTTGTAAAATGTTGCTTCAGTGAATATCACGACCAGTCGTTTTACTTTTTTGATACCCTTTGCCTTCAGTTGGCGAAAAATCATTATTTGCCGTGCGCGCATATGAGCGATTGAATGTCGTTAAACTGAGATTTTACCTTTTTATGGGCAAGATTTTTTTTGATACTTGAAGTGCGAATTCTTTTTCCGTTTATCGTCCATATTATAATGGTGCCGTTTATTATCATAAATTTTCCTCATGACACTTAGTGCGTCAGTCATAACAGCTTTGTCAATATATCCATTGCAATCGGGCTACCAGTCCGAATTTTCCTCCCTGTATCTACGAATAAAAAGTAAACTTCTAAGTTCTAATATCGGTCGGAAAACAACAACGCATTTTTTCGATTTAGTTGCAAAAAAATCTCCTATTCAACATCATTATCACATCATGCACAGCGTTGTTCGTCAAAATAAATGTCGATAAAACGGCTGGCCCCAGTTGCGGTAGTTGCCGTTGGTCGCCCCAATCGGGTGGAACTGCGGAATCGCGCCGTACGCAGCAGCGCCGTAATCGTAGTAGTCGTCAGCGACCGCCTGATGCGAGCCACCGTACTCGCCTGGCGACGCACCCAACCCGGCAGTATGAATCCATGAACAACCTGGAATGGCCGTGACAACGGTTGTGGCGCACACGCGCGAAAATAAGCATCTTTGGCTAAAATATTGCCACATATGTCTCAAGCATGATGCTTTCTAAGCGTACCTGCACGAAAGCAGCAGCAGCAGAAAACGACTGCACCCCAAAACAGAGCGGTTTTCATGACTGTATACTGACTAGTGATAAACTACTATTTTTGATGCACAAGCTCGATATAACGTATGAGTGCGTCTCCGTACAAAGATGAAAAGAGGGCGACTGGGCGAGACAGAGATAAGATTACTTTCAAAGAACAGAGGAAGAAAGTTGCCCATTGAAGGTCGACACGATTAATGCAATTTGTTTGGCAATATATCGTTTGCAGCTGCCTCGGCGACTGACCATTGGTACAGTCTGTTTAAGGCGCGTTTAGCAATTAGTTTTTCTTACGTACGCACGGAACGCACGTCGTTCTAAATGCGGGGCGCAAAACAGTCGTTTCGTTTACGCCACACGACAAAACTGAAAACTGCGCACCGCATTTAGAACGACTGAAGTGTCGTGCATACATACGGAAAACTAATTCGCGTGGGCAAAAAGTTGTGTGGTATGTCCGAACGTGCGGACGGACAAGCTTGCGTACGGGAATTAGAAAACGTGTAGCATCCGTCATACGACTGTCGTTCTAAATGCCGTGACCAAAAATAGTCCGTTCTGTTGCGGACAAAAATGCAAATGTCTGCCCTAGCAAATTTGAAAACGGGAATTGACAAATTTTATTTTTTAGTGGTCATCTCCCTTGCATTCCCTCCCCTTCCCCTACCCTCTTCCCCATTTTGCATTCAGTTTGTCGTCGCATTTTTATCACATGTGTTCTCAAGAAGCGCATGTAAAAATCTAAATTCTTTCAGTTTTGGTATATACAAACTGAATTTGAACAAATTTTGATTTGGATCTTTCAAAAATGGAAAATGCTGACCCAAAATCTCCGCCGACGCCGATCAGTTCGCTCGACGAAGCGCAGGTGACAGAGAAGCTGATCGAAGCTGTTTTGCTTTTTTGGAGCCAGCAGCCCCCTTCTCCGAAACCAGCAAGCAAGCAAACAAGCAAACAAACAAACAAACAAACAAACAAACAAACAAACAAACAAACAAACAAACAAACAAACAACGAAAAACAACAGTTTCCAGTAGATTTCAGTTTTCTTTCTTTTCAAAACAGGCAAGTAGACCCACCAAATAAAACTGAGCATTTTTTCCCGTTGCCCCAACATCTAATATACCTTGATTTTCAACTTAAAATTAACAGACACTGGAAAATATGAACTTTTCCGCACATCCGTCGAACGACTTTTTGCTGCCAGCAGCAAAAAGTCGTCGGACAGTCGTGCGCAAGAAATTCTAATTCGCGTGCGCATTTGTCTTTTTACGCACGGACAAACAGTCGTTCTAAATCCCGTGCGCAAAACAGTCGTGTCGGATACACGTAAGTCACACGCACGAAATTCTAATTCGCGTGGGCACAAGTTTTTTTGCGTGCGCACGGACAACGTTCTAAATCATGCGCGCAAAACAGTCGTTACGTGCGAACGACAGTCATGCGTGCGAAATTCTAATTCGCGTAGCCATTTTTTAAGTTCTGTCTCCGTGCGTACGCACGAAAATCTAATTGCTAAACGCGCCTTTAGCAGTGGCACTTGTTTCTAGTTTTTGTTGCACAATTACCTACATAGCAACAGTTCAGGGCCACTGATCATAAACAAGCCTGTGGGTTAGGTGTGCCGGTAAGAAAAACTGATTAGGCGCCGGTGATTGAAACAGTGGGTGTCAAGCAAATTGACTGAAAAATGGCAAAGGTAGAAAAGTAAATAACATATCGGGAAAGTAGCAAAAGCGAAAACAAGCAGGAACATAAATTCGATTGTGTACACCGGCGTGACCTAATAAACTGAACTACAATGTAGTAACATGGATATTTTTAAGTGTAATTAAGTGTAAGACCTTTCAACAAACACGTGTAGTTCATTCACTATTGAAATCTGGATGTCACTGAAGAAACAGCAAATGTGGAGGTTGATAGTCATGTGACGCAAATCAAGCTGCAATCGAAAACAAGGGAGCACACACTGTCTGCCAAAGACCAATCACAGTATAGTAACAAAGGCAATTTTGCATCATTCTTCAGTCGGTTTTTCATTGTTTGGCGCCGCAGCTTTCAGTAATTTCTCCCAGTTGGGACTGATTTGCAGCAAACGGCATGATTCCAGCCAGAGTCGTTTCGCAGCTTCGTCATCTTGCGCCGCCGGTGACGGCGTCGCTTCTTCTACATTTCTGAACATGACAAAAACCGTTTTCGCTTGGAAAAAAAACATGTGGAACCGAGGGATTTTTGGAATGTTGGTTTTTGTAAAAGAGCGAACGCACTCGAAATACAGTGCACTTTCTCGCGCGCACCTCTCGTCCAGCACACAGTGCAGCAACGTTTGCGCTCCCTCGGCTGACTGAAACATTGTGCAGTATGTCTAGTTTAGAAAGTTCTAAAAAACGCTCTTTTTATTTTAACATCCAATATTGAAAGCCAATTGCAAAGCATGTGAAATTTTGATGAAGAAAACAGAAGAAGGAAACGCCTGCAGCTGAGCAGAAACAGCGCGCATGCACCAAAGGACGCACACTGCGCGAAAACATGATCTGCAACGGGTGTATCACGTTCCTGAGCAACACGTTGCCGTAGACAAGATCGCTTTTGCCAATTTCAGTTCGCACGGGCGAGCCGGGGTGTGCCGTGTTTACAGTGATGCCAGTTCCTGATAAAAACAACGTTTTCTTTTTTTGGTTAAAAAAAAGATTTCTTCAAAAAACTGTTCACCCTGAAGTTTTTTTGCCAGTTCTCTCGCGAATAGCAAATTGCACAGTTTGCTGTGGTTGTAGCACGGCCAGCCAAACTGCGGCCGATCGTCCGTTTTGTCCCACATAAGATCCTGGTAACTTTAAAAATTCAAAACAACAAAAACAACAAAATGTTGAAAACGACGCAAGTGCAACCGTTTGCCTCGTTGCAAGGCCCATTTCATAGATGACGAAGCATGACAAGTTATTCACTTCACTTCACTTCACTTCACTTCACTTCACTTCACTTTACTTCACTTTACTTCACTTCACTTCACTTTACTTTACTTCACTTCACTTCACTTCATTTCAATTCATTTCAATTCACTTTAGTGCAATTCACTTCACTTCACTTCACTTCACTTCACTTCACTTCACTTCATTTCACTTCACTTCACTTCACTTCACTTCACTTTACTTTACTTTACTTTACTTCACTTTACTTCACTTTACTTCACTTTACTTCACTTTACTTCACTTTACTTCACTTTACTTCACTTTACTTCACTTTACTTCACTTTACTTCACTTTACTTCACTTTACTTTACTTTACTTCACTTTACTTTACTTTACTTCACTTTACTTCACTTTACTTCACTTTACTTCACTTTACTTCACTTTACTTCACTTTACTTTACTTCACTTCACTTCACTTCACTTCTTTTCACTTTTTTATTTTACTTCACTTTACTTCACTTTACTTCACTTTATTTCACTTCACTTCACTTCACTTTACTTCACTTCACTTCACTTCACTTCATTTTACTTTACTTCACTTTATTTCAATTCATTTCAATTTACTTCACTTCACTTCACTTCACTTCACTTCACTTCACTTTACTTTACTTCACTTTACTTCACTTCACTTCACTTCACTTTACTTCACTTCATTTCACTTTACTTCATTTCACTTTACTTTACTTTACTTTACTTTATTTTACTTCACTTTACTTCACTTTACTTCACTTTACTTCACTTTACTTCACTTTACTTCACTTTACTTCACTTTACTTCATTTTACTTCATTTTACTTCATTTCACTTCACTTCACTTCATTTCACTTTACTTTACTTTACTTCATTTTACTTTACTTCACTTTATTTTACTTCACTTTACTTCACTTTACTTCACTTTACTTCACTTTACTGCACTTCACTTCACTTTACTTTACTTCACTTCATTTTACTTCACTTCATTTTATTTCATTTTATTTCACTTCACTTCACTTTACTTCATTTCACTTCACTTCACTTCATTTTACTTCCCTTCACTTCATTTCACTTTATTTCACTTCACTTCATTTCATTTTACTTCATTTCATTTCACTTCATTTCACTTCACTTTACTTCACTTCACTTCACTTTACTTTACTTTACTTCACTTCACTTCACTTTACTTCACTTTATTTCACTTCACTTCACTTCACTTTACTTCACTTCACTTCACTTCACTTCATTTTACTTTACTTTACTTCACTTCACTTCACTTCACTTCACTTCACTTTTTTTCACTTCACTTAACGTATTGGAGCATGCGCTCATTCATACATGGCAGAAGCAAGCCGTGAAGTGACGCGTACGAGCAGGCTGTGTTTCATCGTGCACAGATGCACAGTGGTGTTGTTCACGTTTCATGGCCGAGAGCACCAGTGCTTTTCGCTTACGTGAAATCGCACGCCACTGGCGAGACGATGAAAGTCGGACGACACGACGACGACGCGACACGGTGCACTCACACGCAATAAGTCAAGCAGTTCATGCACCAAGTACATGTGACCTGCAACAGTTCGCAGTCAGAATGAACAAATTTCGCGTCGCTATAACAAACACAATTTTGTTAGATAGGCAAACAAACCTAGATGATTCACTCCAAACGTGTAGTCAAAACCGTCAATAGTGCGCCGTTTCGCGCCCTCATAGGCGGCATTCAACACGATACAATCTAATCTTGAAATAGTGCTCTTCAATTCAACTGCGAACTTTTTGATCGAGTTCAATGAGGCCAAATCGACCTGTAATACTTCGCCGCCGCCGTGCTTCTGGCTGTTTTCGCGTAATTTTGCAAGAGATCTCGCCGCCCAAACGACATTAGCTCCTGAAAAGTTTGACAATGAAGATTTCTTTCACGAATGTTCAACGTAAGTGACGGGTACGTTGCGCAACGAACGTGACATTGAGCAAACCAACCGCGATCTACCAGCTGTTTTGCTAGCTCCTGTCCAATGCCGGTGCTTGCGCCAATCACGACCACAGTTTTACCGTCGCATCGCTTTTCAACAGGAACTTGCTTATAGAAAACACGTCTGAATATGAGGCCATATAAGTGGAGCCGTGTGCTATTTTTACGTATTCTCAAAAAGTATGTATTACAGTAATCATGCAAGATACTGTATGAACAGACACACTTACATAGTATCTATAAAACATAACAACTGGCCTAACCTGAGCGCAAAAATTAGGACCAACCACGGAATCAAACTCCAGCGTATTGGGATGCCAAGAATCCTGAAACACAATAGCAGTTTTGGAATAAAAGAATGCTGAATACTGGTACCGAAAAAACCTTACGGTGGAGTTAGTCCAGTAACAGTGCAAAAGATCCAGTACCGAACAGAGTGCCGCATGCTAAAAGTTGCCAAAATAACTAAATCTAAAATGCAAAAACAATATTTTCTCACAAGATTCACTGCAAAACTGGTGTGTCAAAGAACGTTGTGTGTCAAAGCACATGGTGTGTCAAAAGAAAACCTTTTTCACGAGATTTCCAAGGTCAAGGTTAACTATGATTATCTAAAAATGCGGAAGACGCATATAAAAGAAGGAATATGGCTTTGCGTAAGCGGTGAGAAACTTGGCTTGACAACTATTTTCAAATCTCTGATGTGGCACACGGATACAAGTACAGTATGGCCGAATAAATGAGGCAATCCATCAAGGCGGGATCCGTCGCAGACTAGGAGCTGTATTTTTCAAAAATGCAAACATAATTCCAAATCATGTGTGCAACGAAAAAAGAATGAACTGAATAGTGCGGATAATCTGTTAGTTTGAAAAACCGCGTCAAATTTGGCACATAATTTGGTTTTTGAACGTCTTTTTTCTGCCATTCAAAATTCGCGCGCTCCTTAAACCCTGAAAAAAGCTGCCATGTTTAATCGGCCATACCGTACATAAGAGTTATATTTTTGCGCCGCGTTTGTTTTGCTGAAAAACGTAAAAAATCTTGAAAACCGTTTTTCGATTGTCCTCTTCAGTTTAGTTGGAAATCACAGCATGTACCTAATTCTGCAAACTCTGTGCAGAAACAAAAAAATTTAAGACTGCAAAGCTTAATTGTTGACATACGGAATGGCAGAGTAAACATGGCAGCTTTTGAATTTGAATAAAAAAAGACGTTCAGAAACCCAATTGTGTACCAAATTTGACGTGTTTTTTTAACTAATGGATTCTTCGTGCTATCATGTTCATTCTTTCTCCTTTGCACATATAATTGGGAATTCTGTTGGCATTTTCTGAAAAAGACAACTCCTAGTCTGTGACTGATCCCACCTTGATGGACTGCCTTATTAGTTCGGCCATACTGTACGTACGCACACACCAGTGACAAAATGTGTTGTCTTCCGTTGATTTTCATCCTCCTCGCCCAGTTCCAAAAACCCGAAGGTACTAAAATCCTGTGGATTGTTGTAGGAAGAGTGTGGATGTTGGCTCAACCGTCCGTCCCGTGAACAATTGCCTTCACCATTACCTCTGCGCAACGCTTTGTCGTGGGCAAAGCAGTGTCAGTGATCCAAGATCTAATCTCTATTTTAGTGGTTTTAGGTCACCATGCATCGAATGTGAACGCTTCGTTTGTCGAAAAAGTAAGAGGGTTACCATGTGCAACCGAAATAATGAATAAACGGCGCAAAAATATGGCTCTTATGTACTTGTATCCGTGTGCCACATCAGAGATTTGAAAATAGTTGTCAAGCCAAGTTTCTCACCGCTTACGCAAAGCCATATTCCTTCTTTTATATGCGTCTTCCGCATTTTTAGATAATATTCTGACTTTTACATAAGCCCCAAAAATTGAACAATATTCAGAATTCGTTGATTCTTCCGTACGTCCTTCCCATTGGGCATCAGCGCACAGAATTTTTTCATTTTTCGTTTTGGAGAAATGTCGTCAGCTTCCACAGGCGATTTACCCAAAATCGTCACGATTCGGTATCAAAAATTGCTCACATTAGAAATTTAACCCAAAATCCGGGATGAGAGGGGGAGATATAAATTAAGGTATGGAAAAAAGGTATCCATTTTTTTGGGTATTTATTGGTAATTAAAACGTGTGGTGGTGTGGAGTTGTGTATGTGGGAAAGAGTGTGTGAAGGAAGGGGATGGGTGGGTGGGGGGGGGGGGAGGTGAACTGGTAAAGTGTTTAAAGTGTTGTTTGTGCGCTAATATTTTTTTTTTAGCCACCCTGTACTGCAGCTCAAATACAGGGTGAACCAAAAAAATTCAAAGGTTCCAGTTTCAAAATGCTCTCTCACTGGCTCGTGCTGAGATCTTATGTATGACTTAAAATTTAGAACATTGTTAGAACATTTCGGAAAGTTTTTCTGATCTAAATTTTTATTGGTTTACACGTTTCAGTTCAATTTAACAGTGTAATTTTTAAAAAAATGCAATTTTTGACACCAAAATAATGTTCATCGATAATCTGGATTTTTCACTGCTGAAAACAATCATGCTGCTATGGTGAAAAAAATCAGAGCGGCAAATTGTTGGAATGAAAAAAAAAGAAAAACAGTTTGCATTTGAAACGATAAATTCACCTCAGTTCTAAGCAGAACCGTTCACGCACACTCAGACTCGAAGTGAAACATCAGAGTTATCAAAGACTGTTCAAATGTAATTGGGCGTTCGGTATATTCAAGACACCATGTGCGTATTGCTTTTTTCATCTTTTTTTGTGTTGTAAACACTCGGGTTGTCACCAACGTTCATCAGTAGGTATTTGTTACAGCTAAATCAACCGTCTGCATTTCACATTTGTTGATTTTTCATGTTTTCTAGATATTCTGCTGTAGTGAGTGATAGGAGCAACATATTCTGAAAAAAATTTAGTCAGAAAAACTTCTTAAAGTGTTCTAATAGTGTTCCAATTTTCAGCTTGAAAAGGCTCGAATCTCAGCACAAGTCAGTGAGAGCATTTTTGAATTAGAACCTTTATTATCTAAAAATGCGGGAGACGCATATAAAAGGAGGAATATGGCCTTGTGTAAGCAGTGAAAGACTTGGCTCGACAACGCTTTTCAAGTCTCTAATGTGGTACACACGGATACAAGTACATAAGAGCCATATTTTTGCGCCGTTTATTTATGATTTCGGTTGCACATGGCAACCCTCGTACTTTGTATTGTAGACAAATGAAACTTTGACATTTGCGGATTTCGGGCAGTTAGCGACCACTAAAACTACTAAAATAACAATCAGACTTTAGCTCGCTGACACTGGTTTGTCCAGGACAAATTGTACCGCAGAAGCATTGCGGAACGCAAGGTCTCCTGTGGCAAAGGCAATGACTCACGGGACAGACGGTTTATCCTGCCACACTAGTTGAAGTTGACACCGGTAAAAAAGGTGAAAATCAATGGAAGACAACTCCTTTTTGTCACTGGTGCTGGTGTGTACACAGCGGTGCGTACGTTAACAACAACGAAAAAGCTACATGCAACAATGTTTTGCAATCTCTGATTTTTCTGTTTTTGCACAGAATTTACAGAATTTCGCACATGGCGTGATTTTAGATTAAATCGAAGAGGACAATTATAAAATAACTTCAAAGTTTTACGCTTTTCAGCAAAACGAAAACGAAAACGAAAGTTTCGGATTCGCTGCCCTCCGGGGATATAGCGACCGCAGGCCACCGAAACCGAAATTGGGCTAAGATCACTGGTGCCCCCCAAGACAGAGCGGGGCTTAGAGGCTGTCCCCCTCACGTGGCGAGGATATTGGTTCCACAGGATGGTGAGCCGTCCATTCCCCAATCCCACCGCAGTTTGGTACCTTCGGGTTTCCGGAATCGGTGGGGGGCGTGCTTAAAAACAAACAAACAAACGCGGCGCAAAAATATGACTCTTATGTACTTGTATCCGTGTGTACCACATTAGAGACTTGAAAAGCGTTGTCGAGCCAAGTCTTTCACTGCTTACACAAGGCCATATTCCTCCTTTTATATGCGTCTCCCGCATTTTTAGATAATATTCTGACTTTTACATAAGCCCCGAAGGTCGGACCAAAATCACAGTTCGACTCAGGTTTTTCATTTTTCGTTTTTTAGGCCGATTTCGCATATGCTATTTCTACCGCCGATTCGCCCAAAATCGTCACGATTCAGTACCTAGAATTGCTCACGCAAGAAAACTGACCCAAAAGACGTGATTGGCGCAATGAATTACCATGGAAAACACCGTTTTCTTGTTTTTCATTTCTGGACCGTTTTCGCCGATTTCCACGGCCGATTCGCCCGAAATCGTCACAATTCGGTATCTAGAGTTGCTCACATAAGAAAACTAACCCAGAATCCGTGATCAGCGCATTGAATTACTATGGAAAACACCGTTTTTTTTTGTTTTTCATTTCTGAACCGATTTCGCCAATTTCCACGGCCGATTCGCCCGAAATCGTCACAATTCAGTATCTAGAGTTGCTCACGCAAGAAAACTAACCCAGAATCCGTGATCAGCGCATTGAATTACCATGGAAAACACAGTTTTCTTGTTTTTCATTTCTGGTCCGATTTCGCCATTTTCCACGGCCGATTCGCTTGAAATCGTTAAGATTCAGTACCTAGAATTGTTCACAAAAAAATTAACCCAAAATCCGTGATCAGCGCATTGAATTACCCTGGAAAATCCCCTTTTCTTGTTTTTCGTTTATGGACCGATTTCGCCAATTTCCACGGCCGATTCGCCCGAAATCGTCGCGATTCAGCATCTAGAGTTGCTCACGTAAGAAAACTAACCAAAATCTGTGATCAGCGCATTGAATTACCCTGGAAAACACCCTTTTCTTGTTTTTCGTTTCTGGACCGTTTTCGCCGATTTCCACGGCCGATTCGCCCGAAATCGTCACGATTCAGCATCTAGAGTTGCTCACATAAAAAAACTAACCCAAAATCCGTGATCAGCGCATTGAATTACCCTGGAAAATACCCTTTTCTTGTTTTTCGTTTCTGGACCGATTTCGCCAATTTCCACGGCCGATTCGCCCGAAATCGTCACGATTCAGCATCTAGAGTTGCTCACATAAAAATACTAACCCAAAATTCGTGATCAGCGCATTGAATTACCCTAGAAAACACCCTTTTCTTGTTTTTCGTTTCTGGACCGATTTCGCCAATTTCCACGGCCGATTCGCCCGAAATCGTCACGATTCAGCATCTAGAGTTGCTCACGTAAGAAAACTAACCCAAAATTCGTGATCAGCGCATTGAATTACCCTGGAAAACACCCTTTTCTTTTTTTTCGTTTCTGGACCGATTTCGCCAATTACCACGGCCGATTCGCCCGAAATCGTCACGATTCAGCATCTAGAGTTGCTCACGTAAGAAAACTAACCCAAAATCCGTGATTAGCGCATTGAATTCCCACGGACTAGACGTTTTTCCTGTTATTTTTCGTTGCTCAGACAAAATTTGTAAGAGTGAAAAACTGATATCCAGTCAAAATGCGAACTTTCAAAAAATGCACAATTTTCACCTAAAAAAGTGCCCGGGCAAAAAAATAAACTAATTTTTCAAAATCTACGGATGAAATTACCCCAGGAAACATTTTTGTTCAACTGTGAAAGTGTCCCAGCTAAAAATTGAAAGAGCGAACACTTAAAACCAGGTGAAAACCCTGCGAACTTTTAAAAATACCCAATTTTTACCCAAAAAACAAGGTCGGGGCAAAAAATTAACCCAAAGAGCAAAATCTACGGATGAAATTACCCCAGGAAACATTTTTGTTCGACTGTGAAAGTGTCGCAGGTAAAAATTGAAAGGGCGAACACATGTTGATTACATACCTGAAAAAAAAATACCAAGAAAAATAAGTAACACTGTTTTCAGAATAGGTTTTTCGTGTCTACAGCGTATGAAAAGTCGTCCGATGAAAATTTTTTCGCGGCTCAGAACACAACTTTGGGTGTTCGTTTCGTGTGCACAGAGCCAAGTTTGTAACTTATACTATGCTCGCTGGAGGCAGCGAGCAAATTTGAAAAAAGCGCGCTGGGGTATAACGGCTCATATTATGCGTGATGCGCTCTCCGCTCGCTGCGCTCGCTCGCGCATCCGCATGATTTGCATCGCACAAAAAAGAAATGTACGTACAACACGTGAAATAAACCGTCACGTAGCACTTGTCAAAAACAACAATAATTCGCTTCCACAGAGTTTTTGAACGTTCATACAACCTGTATGTTCTCATATGAAAAACGCGAATGAATGACGACATTACCGTAAACACTTGCTTATGTTTCGTTTATAAGTCAAGGAAGCGATGGTATAGCGCTGTATGCACATCCGCTCGAGCTGAGACTCGATTGGCGTTCAACTGCCCTCATATCTGACCGCCGCAGCGTCCGTACGTTCAGAGGAACTCAACGGTGAGGCCGCGAAACTGGAACGCGACATGGATGACGACGACAAGGACGACCAGGAAAGAAACGGGAATTTTTACCGGAAAATATTCAATCCTAAATCTTCATTTTTATAACCGCCCCCTTTGCTTGTTTGGTGTCCGTTAAAAAATCCCTTTATTTTTTTGTCAATTATTTAGATAAGGTGGCTACACTTTACATGTATGTACAGTATATCCAAGAGTTTACGGTATGACGTTAAAAATATTGGAGTGAAGTAAAATGTACATTTTAATTATATTGGCGGCTTCTGTTCAATTCAACTGTAAATACACAGCAAAAACTTGCGCACAAATAACAGAAGAAACGTGAAACTATGGGAGCAAGCTCAGACTTCGAAAGAAACGATGCTGTTACTGAAAACTGAACCGTTCGTTACACTGCAGAAAATTTGTTTGCTGTTTGTTGTTTGTTTTGTTGTTTTTATTCGTGCAAATTCAGTTGGCACATTTTCCGAATGAACATCGAGGCGATCATGGCGGATGCGTGCGCGCTGTGCACCTCGCTCGTCACCAGTGGCGTTGTGCTGTTGTTCACGTACACTGCGGTCACCGCGATTCGTGCGTTGCTCGATCGAGTGCTGATCGATCGATTGAGCGAGCGAGCAGTGCTGATCACCGGCTGCGACTGCGGATTCGGCCATGAACTTGCGCTGACCCTGCTCGCCAGCGGCGTGCCTGTGTTCGCCGGCTGTCTCACTGACAGGGTGTGCGCTCAACAGCGTCCGTTCTTGCCGTCCAGCAACAGCAGTCCGGTGCTACGTGTGCTGGTGTAGCGTGGTGCCAGCTGCTATAACATTACATGAAGTTCGCTGTTTGCGGTTTCGCCAGGTGGACGCATACGGCGGTGCCGCCTGGCTCGCCAGTGCGACGGACACCAGGCAGAACTGCCGAAGGTGCTTTTGCTACAGACAGATCTTATAGTCTGGGTAAAACATCAGCGAACCTAGGTAGTAAAGCGGAGCAGAGTTACCGCAAGGTTTCACACACGCACCACAGCACGTTCGCTGCAACCGCACACCGTCACACCAGGATGTCAGCAAAGAAAAGACTTACTAATTACTTTCATCACAATTTCTTCTGATTTTAGGGAGCATGTGGGCTTCGCGAGAAATCAGCGAAACTCTCCGGTAAACTGGAAACAGTTTTGTTGGACGTCACGAAACAGAAGTCGGTGGACGAAGCAGTCGAATTTGTGCAGTCTAAAACCGACAGTTTGTTCTGCTACTGATGTTTCACTGAAACGAAAAGCCGAACAAGAGCAAAAAAGCACAAAAAGCAGAAAATGCCTGAAAAGTTTTGGCGGAGTCCTTGCTGTCGTTTCACTATGGTGAACAGTTGTGCTCAGTTTTATTATTGGTTAGATTGAGTGGTTTTATGTCATTTGGCTAGATTATTGGTTGTGGTGTGAGTGTGCCGCAGGTCTCTGGGGCATCGTGAACAACGCCGGCGTTGCGGGGCCGTCGGCACCGATCGAGTGGCTCACAACGGACGACTACGAGCACTGTCTGGCAGTGAACGCGATCGGCACCATCCGAGTGACGCGTGCGTTCGTGCCGCTCGTCAAGCGCACCCGGGGCCGCATCGTCACCGCCGGCAGCGTCTGCGGGCGTATCGCGCTGCCGCTCGTCTCCGCCTACTCGCTGTCGAAGTTTGCCGTCGGCGCGTTCTGCGACGCGCTGCGGTTGGTTTGCTTGTGCGCGCGCGATAGATTTGAAAACAAAAATATGCACGATGTGAACCATTTTATACGGCTTATGACGGTTTGCTTTTACATACGGTAATTCTGTACAGGGTTGTTTGTAGTGTCACAGGCAGACAAATGTAGACGCACACCGCGGTGAAATCTTGGCACACGCTGTCTGTTTATTTCCGAAGCATTTGTTTACTCTTCAGAGGCGAAATGGTGCCGTGGGGCGTGACAGTGTGCCTTTTAGAGCCCGGATTCTTCACGACGGGCATGTTGGATGCACAGCGGCTGAATGCCGACCAGGATCGATGTTGGAATGCGCTGTCAAAAACTGTGCAACAGCAATATGGACTGGTGTTCCACGAAAAAAGTGAACCTGAACAGTTTGATCACGCTTTTATGCTGCAACTTTTCAAGTTGTTTTTCAAATATTTATAAAAACTAATATTTTTCTGTGAGTTTTGTAGGCAAGTACCGTTGTTTTTTCTCAAACGTTTTTCAGGCAGAGAAGTGCGTTCTGCGACGTTGCTTGACTGGATGTCGAGAGACATTGGCAAAGTGGTGAATGCGTATTTTTACGCTCTGTTTTCGCGGTTCCCTCGCGCCCGCTATCAAGTTGGACTGGATTCAGAGTTCTTTTTCACCCCGCTTTCATGTTTGCCTTCTGAAATTCAGGATTTCATTTTGAGAATGATTGTGAAGTTTCGTGCCGCCCCGCTGCCTGCGGACGCGGTCATTTCATCTTACTGATTTTTGAATAAAGTTTTTTATATAGCTTCATGCACGTTTACGGCGGTTTGTGGAAATGCACATAAACTGAAATTGGACCTCGCTTTGGCACGTTGGGTATTAATGAAATGGTCACGATACACTACCGGCAGAATGGCCGTAAACAACAAAAAGTTGAAAAACGGAAACAGGTTTCCAATGGTAACAATAAATGACATCGCTGCCAAACGCAAACGCAGACATACATACATAAATATACACAATTGTTACATTGCAATTTGCACTCACCAAGCACTTTGTTAGCCTTATGATGACAGTGTTAGCATTTTTGAACAACTAACGCAACTTTTGGCGTCATTTTATTTCGCATTTTCACCTGGAACAGTTTTGCGTGTGGCAGAGCGGCTGGGTGCAGCTGTGTTATGGTGTGAACAGAAATCTCTCAATCGCATCGGAGAGCCAAAGAAACTGAAGAAACTTTTGAAGTTTGTGTGGTCGGCAGCCATTTTAACATTTGTCCACATTTTTAAAAACTCCTGTGTATACATAATCCTAATGATCACACGTCGGGTTTGCTGAATTTTAGAAATTCAACAAACATAAATCTTCCCTTTTCAACTTTGGAAAAACAATTAGACAATGCAAAACTCACCGGACATTTTAGTTGTGTGAAAACCGCGCATGAAAGCAATGAAGTCGAGCGCAACCAGCAGTCACGACGATCTGCCCCGGCAGCTTCGGGGAAACGCCGCCTCTAAACGCAACGGTCTCGTTTGTTGTCGTGTCGTTTGCGTTCTCCTCATTCTGCTGATGTTCCTCTGCTGCGTTTGGCAGATTTGCGCAATTATTACTCAGTTAGTTTTGAAAATTCACGTTTTGTTGCTGCTAAAATCGCGAGGGTAACAGTGAACGCTTGAGTTCACCAGGTGGCTATGTTTTACAATAATCAGAGTATCTTATGGCTCCGAGTTATGAAAGCAAATTGAAATCACGACCGTTTCTTGGGCCACCCTGTACATTGTTGCCGTAATTGCTTCGAGACCCGAATACCATAATCAATTCCTAAATGCCGGTATGATCTAGAGGGAAGAGAACAAACGGAACAGAACTTACCCCAATGCAGTGCCAGTCTGCACATTTCCCCTCTTACACCCGTGTGCATCTTTTTCCAGTTACCTTGACTATCCGGTCGAGACAAGCGTCCACTATGAGCACCCGTCCATGTACGCTGCACCTGCGGTCACCGTCTGCAACCAGAATCCGTTTGTTAAATCGAAATTATCCCAAGTGCACCCTGAAATGCTGCAAACATTGAACGAATCGCAAAACAAGTCCACTGATAACGACGACGGCGGCCGGGCTGGACTGATGGAGCAACGACGCCGCGCTGCTGATGTTCTACGGCAGCAGCTGTTTGACGCGCGGGTAACTGAAACTTTGCGGTAACTGTAAAGAAAAATGAGGTGTGTGGACCGAGATATCCACTGACCAAAACTTTAAAAAATGGCTAATTTTAGATCCTTAGTCAGTTTCTTTATCAGTTTGTTGGTGTGCAATTTTTTTCAATTTCAAGAGTTTATTTTGTCGCACGTCGTGACCTGGTGGCAGCGCATCAGACTTTTTCTGTGCGTTCGAGGGATCGACCCCCCCCCCGCCGAGGGGTGTATAGGCACTTAATTGACAGAGAAAAACTCGATGGGCGCCGTACTCGACGACGTTCTGTGCGCTTTTCTGGGTTTGCCCTCGCTAAAAACATCGCCTAAAGATCCCCAATCAACAAACAACAACAACAACAAACAATAAGAGAAACAAACTCTACGCTCCAAAATTTGTGTCTCTTTTCTATGAAATCACCACAGGCATTTCAGAAGGGCACATTTCAGGCGAACTTCTCCAACCTTGGACATCAGCTGGAGCAACTGCTGCTCGCGTGCGATGACTCCGAACACGCAGAATGCAAATCTTCGGATTTTCAGAGATGGGTACATGCGCCGTCGTTTCATTGTAGTTCGGTTTTTGTCTACCAAATTGTCTGAAAATCAAAAACATACCTGTCCTTGGTACTTATCAAAAACGCTTAATCTGAATAGTTTATAAGCACACAGAAAAGCCAGTAGACTGTTCAGGTCGCGTTAAACAATAGTTCCGTGCAACCATCTGTTGAACAAGCTTCCTGACTTCCTTGATGTTCAGTGCGCACGTCTGACTAAACATGCGTCCTGTGTTCTGTCTGCCTAGATGGGTGTCTCGGTTGTCCGGGAAATTTTAAAGTGGCCAGAAACGCCGAGCGTGGTGATGCCACTTTTGCCATTTCCGGGTAAGAATTCCCGCGGGACAGAACACCACGCAGGGCACCCTGACGGGTAGGCCATTGGACGTATTTTTTAGCGTGTGATTGGCATACACACCTTTTTTCTTGTTGTGCGCACAAAAGAAAAAATGGCATGTAGCTTTTGAGTTTTTTTTTGTTTTTTTATCGATCAGCACCATTTCTCTCAGGAACACCCCGCCTACGGTCTGTGCTACACGTACGTGTCGGCTGATGACTTTCGTCCAACCGACGCGACATTCCGTCTGCAGCTGATCGTGACGACGCAGGCGCACGAGCATCTCCCGGTTGTCAACGACGTCAATGGACTACGAGTGTGTCGCAGTTTGCTTTTGAAACCTGTCGCCCTTTTTTTCCGCAGAATACTGGAGCTCATCATCTTCGCAGAAGAAGAAGTTTAAGGATTGGATGCGAATTTTAAAAAGCTTTAGTTTAGGAATCGGATGGCACGGCACGTTTTGCAAGCATTTACTGCGTCAGAAATGCTCGTTATAATTTTTGAGCACCAATAAACCACTGCAAACGATTATTAGAGGTTTTGCCAGTAACAAAATTCTAATGATTTGACGATTCGATTGATCTTCAGGTCGTCATTCATGACGTGGACACGGAGCCGATGCCAGACGAGCACGGATTCACGATCTCGCCCGGCACACAAACGAGCGTGCGTGTGCGTGCACGCCGAATTGAGCGAGTGACGGAGCCGTTTGGTTATTGCGATCCGGACGGTGATCAAACCAGCAAATACCCGCCGTTGTCAGTGTTGTCATGTTTTTTGGACAATTTCTCTTCGGACTTATCTCCACTGGAAAACAGTGTTTTAATTTCAATACTCTCTTTGTTCATTTGTTGCACTGTTGCCCTTGTTGAGGTTTCTTTTTTATCCTCACGTAACAGAAAAAGTAACACGAGCACAAAGCAGTGCAACATCGCAACAAAAACCACCAAACAGACGTACAAAAGAGCGAAAAGCAATATTTCACCGTTTTTTTTCGTTTATTCTCATGCGTATTTTAATTATGTTCAATAGAGCAACTGTCGGTTCAAAAGGCTAAGAAACACGGCACCCTTCCGTAACATATCGTCAAACATACATGCAGTGGCGGCCAAAAGTTTGGAAACCCCTGCGCCCGCTGCATATCGCGCATTTTTGCGTTGTTACTATGCACATAAGCTACACGTAATATTTTTGATTTCTGGAGCAAGCAATTGTTGTGCTCATAAAAACAAAGCTAGCATGCGTTGGGGAGAGATACACAATAAAAGCACGCATCTACCACCGCACAAACATGAGCGCATGGGGGTTTCCAAACTTTTGGCCGCCACTGCATGTACAGTTGTATAGCATTCCATAAACTTGAATCTTCCTTCTGCAGCTGGAGACGGGTGCGTAACGCAGCGGACGACGGCGATAATGAGAATGAAAATCGTTACTACTCGCTGATTGGCTGTCGGCAGCGGTGTATGGCGAAACAGCAACTGGCCAAATGCAACTGCGTCGACGCACGACTGGTGACGTTCCGACAAACCGTGGACATTGTGGATTTGGACTCGAATGTTGACGCGTGTGCGGTCGACAGCGAATGCCTCGGCGATTTCAAGGTGTGCTAAGGATACCGTAAACTCGCGCATTTAGTGTAAGACCGCTCAAATATACGACGACACACGCTCAAAAACTGCAAAATTCCATTGCAAATGGAAAAATTCGCAGAAGACGCCAGCGCGACGCCAATTTTGGCATGGCATGACATTTTGGCATTTTGGCATGTTTGTTGACATGAATTTTGACACAGATTTTGGTACTTTTCGAAGCGTGCCATGCCCATGATGTACAGTGTACATTCTCTGCAGAAAAACAACGATCTCTGTGGGCTTGAGACATGCCAAGCAAACTGCCTTGAGACGCAGATGCAACTGAGCGTTCGCACGAGCACGTGGCCGACCGATGAGACGTTGAACGCAATGGCCGTATGTTGTTTGGCATCACAAAATCTTAGTTTTTTTCAATTTCAAATTTTTGAATTTTTTTCAATTGAGTTGAGTTAGGGTTTTTGACAGATTCAAAAATTTGAATTTTTTGAGTTCCCACCGTGGGACACTTCGCATGCCCCCTTTCTTTGGGGGGGAGGGGGCTCATGTGAGACTTTACGGTAAGTGCGTGCAGATGCGCTTCTTGCATTTTTTTGCAGAAAGCCTGGTCGTCACGAGTACAAAATGGAAACGCTGAGGAGCTGCGATCGAGCGTGTGCAAACTGACTGTACAGGTTGAGGTGAGCGCTTTTCACTTCGTAAACAAAATTAAAAAGAGAATTGTGATATTATCGATTGATCGTTAGCTGATAGTCAACCTTAGGTGTCGTCAGTCGGTCTGTTCGGTTGAGCGATCCGTTTTGCTTTGTGTAACGTCATAATTAGTTGACAAATTCTGATAAAAACCGGCAATATGCAGCCACAATTTCAGCAGCCAATTGCGATCGAAGTCTACTCGGAGTATGCATCCATGGACTTGCATAGTCTACTGGCAGCGATCGGCGCTGCCGTGGTCTTGTATTGCTTCTTGGCGTTGCCCTGTATCGTCTGCTATTTTCGACCGTGCTGCACGCGCTGGGAGAAACAGTGATCATTGAATGGGATCTGTGGAATTTGTGAATTTTTATCTTTTCGGCCACGAAATCGATACACAAGTCGGCATTCATGAATTTCACTATAAATTCTCTTTTTTCAATAACTAAACTTTTTACTGTCATCTTTCTTAACAAAATGCGGAACCTGCGATAAAAGGGACCGAATTAGAAGCATGATAAATTTTGTGATTTTTGGTTGTTCCTGATTCCGCGACCAAACCCGTTACCGGTTTATTCTTCTTTAATTCAACGTTCCTGCCAAAAAAGTGACAGGTTAAAAAGAAATGTATTAGAAAACGGGTTTGCTGAAGTGGTTATTGACTTTGGTTACTGACTGTTTGCGTTTGATGTGTATATTTATCGGTGAAGTCATATATGGCTAAATAAATAAGGCAGTCCTTGTATTCAAGACCGGATCAGTCGCAGACTAGGAGTTGTCTTTTTTAAGTAGGCCAAGATAGTTCCCAGTCGTGTGCGCAATGGAGAAAGGACGAACACAATAGCACGAAGAATCAATTAGTTAAAAAAAACACGTCAAATTTGACACAAAAGTGGGTTTCTGAACTTTTTTTTCATTCAATGTTCGCGCGCTCTTTGCACCCTTAAAAAGCTGCCATATTTAATCGTACTTGACAGCTGTTCATCCAAATACAATTTGAATATTCTTTGAAAATACGTTTGTGCAGTTGCTGTGAAATGTGCTAATGGCTTTTTTCAGCGTGTACATGGCAGTTTTTATTTGTCCAACGCGGTATTTGAGTTCAATTGCTGGTGTTTCGTGGCATCCACCCAATCAGGCCAAAATCGCGTTTTCATTCGGTTGAGAAAACGCACAAGATTTGCGAACGAGCGGTTTTCCAGTAGCGCTCGTTTGCCCGCCGTATCCACCGGACAACACCAAAACTGACACAAATGGCCGAACGCGGTGGCGTCAATCTGGTGTAAAAATGGCGTGTGTTATGAATGGCACCATTGGGGTTTTTGTTGAAATCAGTGCAAAACAGACGGTCTTTGGTTTGTCGCCCAAGAAAAACGGCTTGTCGCGAAGGAACGTCGACAGAGCACTGAGATTCTCCCGATGGACCAGTGCAATCTCCTCGCGGGTCAGTCTACCATAGCCTTGGTGGTGTAGCTTGCTCGTAAACTGAGTGCCAACAATAAGGCAAGTGTTTGTCAGACTAAACTGTGCGAAAGAATGTACAGACGTCTATTCTACTATTGTTGATTTATTCAAACGTGTCCGGACTAAAATGACGTCATTTCCTTCAAAAACGCCCGTTTGTCAAAGTACAGGCACTAAAATGTCAGTTTGATATGACTGATTCGACATTCACCACTTGTTTACGTGAAGAAATCGGCTAAACGGAAAGTCTGGTTTGCTGTGAACGGCAAGCGCATGTTTTGCGGCACATGACGCATTTTCAGTGGGACACGTTTGAAAAAATAGGTCATACAAGCATATGACACACCACAAACTGCAGGTACATGACAACAAAGGGCCTCAAGTACTGCAGCCAACCCATGTTCTCCCCATAGCCGTCACGTCCAAACAATTCGTCGTTCACAATCTCTTTTCGATCGTATACCATTGTCCTGAGCAATGAAATAATCAATTATAAAACTTGAACATGTAACAGTTTCTCTATTTTTCGACATGCCAAGTTGCCATGTTGCTCTGAATTTTCTCTTGACCATCGATATACTACTAAATTTCTACATAAGCAGCAATGCGTGTTAAAACACCCGATTACAGTGTACTTTGTGATTGATTTGTACCTTCAAAGTACGTACACTGTAAAAGTACCGAGTTTTTTAGGCCGTTCTGTTTTTGTTAGCAGCAAATTAGGAAGAAAATGAAGCACCTTACCAGAACAAGGACTGCTCGAGTAAGCGGTCCAGTGTAACAGACATCGCGTGCGCGTCGGCAGTGTCCGGCTGCAGATGCGTCACTTGGTGCAGGACTGTCAACTGGTGTATGATCAAGTTAGAATCCGAAAGATAACTGAAAATGCATCAGGATTGGATGCACATTTGGTGCGCCAAACACAGAATTTCAACACACAAAATTGAAACACACACAGTAGAGACGTAAATTTGAAAGTGAATAATTTTTCAAAAAAAGCTAACCGTCCATCGGGGAGACAAATGAATGGCACTTGTCCTCTTTCGGATTTCTTAAGAAATCTGTTGGAGACATTCTGTGTGTGACGGAAACGCGAAAAAGAACTGTGTTTATAGTTTTTTTTTTGAAAAATGCAATGTAAAAACAATTCGTACAACCTTGTAGGGCAGTTCGGCCATGCGCAGCCAAGTTTCAAGCTTCAAGCAAAATGGCGAAAAACTCGGACACGCGCGCGCGCGTGGAAACTGATACAAATGCATCATTGTTCAGTCGCACATTGATAAAAAACTTTGGCTTCTTAACCTACACTAGAACTAGTCGTTTTAAAACATATTTTGTCATTTCGATTTACAATTTCTGTTACATTACCGTGTGATAAACTAGCATGAACATGTTAGTAGTCTATCAGCAGCATCCAGCTCCATACGTTTAGAGTTTTTTATCTATAACAAATGTTTTATTTGATTTTTTGCTCACAAAACGATGTTCATCAAACGTGTGCACACACATAGCATCACTCACTAAACTCTTCATTTCATAAGTTAGTCAGTCCACTAGTCAGTTAATCAATCAATCAATCAAACAATCAATCAATTATTCGATCAATCAATCAATCAATCAATCAATCAATCAATCAATCAATCAATCAATCAATCAATTAATCAATTGATCAATCAACCGATCTAACAGTAAACAAAGCTATTCAATCACCCAATCACCCAAGTCGAAGCCATTCGAGATTGTTTTCAGCAGCTCGCTTGCCAAACACGTCAGGTGGCGTTGAAAAGTCATCGTCAAATTGAATATTATCGTCGTCCCAAGTTCCAATGTCATTGAAATTTTCGTCGAAAAAATCCAGCGATGCGCTGACGCCCGCTAGCAGACTCGGCAAAACGGCGATGCAACAAACAAATAGAAGCATCATGCTAATTGCAGTTGTTGAAGGGCTTTATTTATTGATTTAGTCAGTCAGTGTAATAAAAACACAATAACGACGTGTAAAGTCACTAAAAGTTTAAACGCGTTTTGGGAATTATATACGTTTAAAAATTTAAAACGTTTTAAAACCCGTTTCCGAGGCAATGACGACTAGTTCAAGACAAAAACTTTGTCGTTTGTTTGGTAATTCCTTGCAAAACAATCGCAAAAAAATCAAGCTGGTGTGAAAACTCAACTAAACGTGCGTTGAAAAATACATGAACGCTGAGTAAATGTGAAATAATAAAAGACGCACAATGTACAGGAAACAAAAGGCAAAGGCTTGGACGGCGCGTCATCAAATATAAAATCACGTCATCAACAACAAGCCGAAAATTGAATTGCGCAGCGGTTCATGTTCATGACAATTTTCTAGCACGCGCGAGTTGCTTATTTATTCGCGACATAAAACGCAATTTTCTTATCTTAGAACATTCGCTAACTGTGTGAAACATGAATGATGATGAGCAATGAGCAACAGACA
This sequence comes from Theristus sp. LFF4_11, assembly GCA_030248135.1. NCBI lineage: Eukaryota > Metazoa > Nematoda > Chromadorea > Monhysterida > Xyalidae > Theristus > Theristus sp. LFF4_11. The sequence continues at coordinate 26,866 of JASANC010003870.1, forward strand.
ATGAGCAACATATTTGTAGCATAGCGCACTTTTCTGCAGCAAGGATCATCGATCGACCAACGGGATGCGCATTATTGCGGGCATTCGTGTTGTGTGCAGCTGTTCAAGTGATGGAGGCCAAGTAATGTGGAACGATGCTCGGAAAAGCGGCACAGCTGAAACACTGCTCTGCACCTGGAACGTCGTTCGGCGTCAAAAATCATAACGCGACTTCATCAACAAAACAGCGACTGAACAACGGCCAAAAAACCACACTGTAAATAACACGCTGTGCGTTTTGTTTCTGAGGGATATATTTCTCGTTTTTTTACGATTTCAGCAGCAATTATCTTGGTGCTGTAACCTAATTTTTGCGAGCGTGTGCTCCGAAAGATATTTGCTCAATGCAAAAAGCAGATGCAGCATGCCGTTCTCCTAAACATAAGCGTTGCGTGCCGTGTTCTTGTTCGCGTAGTTCTTTCGTTTGAGTGAAAAATTATAATTAGAGAATACAAGAGATGAATGGCGGTATATTGGCATTTACATGTATGTGAAGCTTTTTATGGCGCAGCTTTTCAGGCGTCTGCTGAAAATAACGCGCAACGTTTGCATTCGTGCGTTTTCAGATATGCAATCATCATCACACTATTATAGGCTTTGAACATTTTATAAATATGCTCATCTGCTAGAAACAGGAAATGCAATGTACGGGGCAGGGTTTTCATTTTTTCTTTTTTGGTCGTCTCCGTTTTTCAACTTTTCAAAGAGATGAAGTGACCTGAAAAAATTAATTTTATTTAAATTTTCAAGTTGCGCAAATTCTTGAAATTCAATTTTTATTCCCGGAACACTCGGCCAGATGGGACACAAGTTCGCACTTTTTTAGCGAACGGGAAACGCACAATACAACGAATAGAAAATCACAGGAACGGGATGAAAACATGAAACTCTGACGTGATCCGACTCCAAGGTACTGATAACGAATATGGGGGGACCTCGTATCTCGTCTCTTTATAACCCTGTCCCGCAAGGTAACTATTATTATCTAAAAATGCGGAGGACGCATATAAAAGGAGGAATATGGCTTTGTGTAAGCAGTGAGAAACTTTTTTGCTTCACAACTATTTTCAAGTTTCTGATGTGGCACACGGATACAAGTACATAAGAGTTATATTTTTGCGCCGCGTTTGTTTTAATGAAAAACCTAAAAACCTTCAAAGCGTTTTTCACTTGTCCTCTTCAGCTTAGTGTGAAATCACAGCATGTGCCAAATTCTGCAAACCTGTGCAGAAACAAAAAATTAGAGACTTCAAAGCGTTGCTGCAGATAAGCTTTATTGTTGATGACGTACGCACAGCTATGTAGGTACTGTGGATTTATTCAAACGTGTCCGGACTAAAATGACGTCATTTGGTTTAAAAACGCCCGTTTGTCAAAGTACAGGCACTAAAATTTCAGTTTGGTGTGACCGATTCGACATTCACCATTTGTTTACGGAAAGAAATCGGCTAAACGGAAAGTCTGGTTTGCAGTGAACGGCAAGCGCATGTTTGGCGGCACATGACGTCATTTCAGTGGGACACGTTTAAAAAATAGGTCATACATACCCGTGACAAAAAGGTGTTGTCTTCCGTTAATTTTCACTTTCCTCCCCAATTCCAAAAAACCCGAAGGTACCAAAGTCCTGTGGATTGTTGTATGTACATAGGAGGAGTGTGGATATTGGCTGAACCGTCCGTTCCGTGAGCCTTTCGTTCGCCACAAGAAGGGGACATTGCCTTCGCCACAAGAAGGGGACAGTGTCTTCGCCAATGCCTCTGCGCAACGCTTTGTCCTTGGCAAAGCAGCGTCAGTGATCGAAGATGTTGTCTTTAATTTGGCAGCTTTATGTTACTATTTCCTCGAAATTCATCGAATGTAAAAATTTCGTTTGTCGAAAAAGTAAGAGGGCTACCATGTGCAACCGAAATAATGAATAAACGGCGCAAAAATATGGCTCTTATGTACTTGTATCCGTGTGCCACATCAGAAACTTGAAAATAGTTGTGAAGCAAAAAAGTTTCTCACTGCTTACACAAAGCCATATTCCTCCTTTTATATGCGTCCTCCGCATTTTTAGATAATATTCTGACTTTTACATAAGTCCCAAAATCGGACAAAATTCAGAATGCGTTGGGCATCCGTTCTTCCGAACTTCCCATTCGGCTTACAGCGATTACACTGATTTCATTTTTTGTTTTGGAGAGATGTCGCCCGTCAGGTTCCACGGCTGATTTACCCGAAATTGTCACGATTCAGTATCTAAAACTGTGCTTCCTTAAGAAATGTAACCCAAAAATCCTTGATCAGCGCATTGAATTACCCTGGACTCCACAGATCTCCTGTTTTTTTGTTTTTGGACCGATCTCGCCAAGTTTCCACGGCTGATTCGCCCGAATCGTCACGACTTTGGTTATTTGGTTGCCGTTTTTCTAATTTTGTTTGTTTCAACTAATTATGTGCTTGAATTTGAGGGTTGCTACGCATTGTATTCGTCTTGTTGGTGTAGGCCAGGGGTTTTAACCCACTGTGTCTGAAAGGGTCGGGGTAAAAATTTAACTAAATTTTTAAAATCTACGGATGAAATTATTCCGGGAAACATTTTTGTTCGACTGCGAAAGTGCCGGAGGTGAAATTTGAAAAGGTGAACACTTGAAACCATGTCAAAGTCTATGAACTTTTAAAAATGCCCAATTTTTGACCCAAAAGAGGACGGGGGTAAAAAAGTAACCGGTTTTTCAAAATCTACAGCTGCAATTACCCCAGGAAACTTTTTTGTTCGGTTATGAAACAATTTTAAACAAAAATTGAAAGGGCGACATTTGAAACCAGGTCAAAACCTCAGAACTTTTGAAAATGCCCAATTTTTGCCCAAAAAATGGTCGGGGCAAAAAAGTAATTGGATTTTTAAAATCTACGGATGAAATTACCCCAGGAAACTATTTTGTTCGGTTATGAAACAACTTTAAACAAAAATTGCCCAATTTTTGACCCAAAAAAGGCCGGGGCAAAAAGGTAACCAGATTTTCAAAAGCTACAGCTGCAATTACCCCAGGAAACTTTTTTGTTCGGTTATGAAACAATTTCAGACAAAAATTCAAAGGGCGACATTTGAAACCAGGTCAAAATCTCCGAACTTTTGAAAACTTCAATTTTTTGCCCAAAAAATGGTCGGGGCAAAAAAGTAATTGGATTTTTTAAATCTACGGATAAAATTACCCCAGGAAACTATTTTGTTCGGTTATGAAACAACTTTAAACAAAAATTGCCCAATTTTTGACCCAAAAAAGGCAGGGGCAAAAAGTAACCAATTTTTCAAAATCTACAGCTGCAATTACCCCAGGAAACTATTTTGTTCGGTTATGAAACAACTTTAGACAAAAAATGCCCAATTTTTAACCCAAAAAGGGCCGGGGCAAAAAAGTAACAAGATTTTCAAAATCTACAGCTGCACTTACCTCAGGAAACTTTTTTGTTCGGTTATAAAACAATTTCAGACAAAAATTGAAAGGGCGACATTTGAAACCAGGTCAAAACCTCAGAACTTTTGAAAATGCCCAATTTTTGCCCAAAAAATAATCGGGGCAAAAAAGTAATTGGATTTTTAAAATCTACGGATGAAATTACCCCAGGAAACTATTTTGTTCGGTTATGAAACAACTTTAAACAAAAATTGCCCAATTTTTGACCCAAAAAGGGACGGGGCAAAAAAGTAACCAGATTTTCAAAATCTACAACTGCAATTACCCCAGGAAACTTTTTTGTTCGGTTATGAAACAATTTCAGACAAAAATTGATAGGGCGACATTTGAAACCAGGTCAAAACCTCCGAACTTTTGAAAACTTCAATTTTTTGCCCAAAAAATGGTCGGAGCAAAAAAGTAATTGGATTTTTTAAATCTACGGATGAAATTACCCCAGGAAACTATTTTGTTCGGTTATGAAACAACTTTAGACAAAAATTGCCCAATTTTTGACCCAAAAAGGGGCCGGGGCAAAAAAGTAACCAAATTTTTAAAATCTACAGCTGCACTTACCCCAGGAAACTTTTTTGTTTGGTTATGAAACAATTTCAGACAAAAATTGAAAGGGCGACATTTGAAACCAGGTCAAAACCTCCGAACTTTTGAAATAGGCCAATTTTTTGCCCAAAAAATGGTCGGGGCAAAAAAGTAATTGGATTTTTTAAATCTACGGATAAAATTACCCCAGGAAACTTTTTTGTTTGGTTATGAAACAATTTCAGACAAAAATTGAAAGGGCGACATTTGAAACCAGGTCAAAACCTCAGAACTTTTGAAAATGCCCAATTTTTGCCCAAAAAATGGTCGGGGCAAAAAAGTAATTGGATTTTTAAAATCTACGGATGAAATTACCCCAGGAAACTATTTTGTTCGGTTATGAATCAACTTTAGACAAAAATTGCCCAATTTTTGACCCAAAAAGGGCCGGGGCAAAAAAGTAACCAGATTTTCAAAATCTACAGCTGCAATTACCCCAGGAAACGTTTTTGTTTGGTTATGAAACAATTTCAGACAAAAATTGAAAGGGCGACATTTGAAACCAGGTCAAAACCTCCGAACTTTTGAAAGTGCCCAATTTTTTGCCCAAAAAATAGTCGGGACAAAAAAGTAATTAGATTTTCAAAATCTACGGATGAAATTACCCTAGGAAACTATTTTGTTCGGTTATGAAACAATTTTAGACAAAAATTGAAAGGGCGAACACTTAAAACCAGGTGAAAACCCTGCGAACTTTTAAAAATACCCAATTTTTTACCCAAAAACAAGGTCTGGGTAAAAAATTAACCCAATCTGCAAAATCTCCGGATGGAATTACCCCAGGAAACATTTTTGTTCACCTGTCAAAATGTTGCAGGTAAAAATTGAAAGGGCGAACACATATTGATTACATAGCTGAAAAAAAAAAAGGAGACAGAAGAATAAGTAACCAACTTTTCAGAATAGGTAATTCGCGTCTAGAACGTACGTAAAGAAGTCTGGCGAAAATTTTTCTTCGGCACAGTTTGCAACTTTGGCAGGTCTCTACGTGTGCACAGTATCAAGTTTGCAGCACGTATATTAGTTGCTGCAGGACAGCGACTAAATTTTGAAAACGCGCGCAGGTCCATACTCAGCCATATAATGCGTGATGCGCTGTCCGCTCGCTTCGCTCGCTCGCGCATCCGCATGATTTATTACAACAACCGGATTGAAGGCATGAATCAGGACACTGAATTTGCATACAGCTAAAAGCTTCGTGAGCTCTGCGCGGTGCACAGATTTGACAGACAAAACATAATATCACGTTATTCGCGCAATGTGAAAATCACTACAGGGTGCGCGGAAACTATCGCGGATTATCCGCTTGGAAATCCGCGACACATGCAGCATGAGCCGAAATGAAGCTGTCCGCTAGCTGTGGTTGGTTTGACGTTGCATAGTGTGATGCTTATCGCTGATTACAAACAAACAAAATTAACTGAATTAGTTCGCTGGTTGCCTTTGCGATTGCCGCACACACCTGCGACGGTTTCGCCTGCTTTAACGGTTGGATCCCTTCTTCCAACGACGCAGCTCCTACACAGCGTCCGCACCCGACAGAGCCCGCTCGATCGGCCAAATTGCACCACCACCTTTCCCCACTCTCGGCGATGAACAACCACAACATTGAATCCCTTCTTTTATCGGATTTTTGAATCACAGAGTTTAGAAACGAGATGAAATGTGTTTGCAGTCATTTTCATTTAAGCAGTCAGACAAAGACGTGTTAAGCACCATTCATGGCGTGAAGCCCGCGCGTCACTTCGCACGGCGTCACTTTGTTACGCATTCATGAAGCAAAACAACAGCGCAACTTTTCAGCGCGCTTCACGTGTTCATGCTCAGCAAAATTCATTGTCGCGCGCGCTGAAGCGCGCTGCTGCGCGTCACCATGAATGACAAAGTGACGCGCTTCTTTAGGTGGGGCAATCAAGCCTGGACGGCTGACGCCGCTTCACTTCATCATTCATGTTGAAGCTGACGCCTCTCCCCAAAAAAAGTTTTGCGGAAAACATAAATGATATTGTCAGGTCCACCTTAGAACCTGACAGACTTTCCCGACCTTAAATGCTAAACTATTCTTTTATATTATCATGTAATGCCAGTCGACTGTAATGTTTCACCTCTAAACTACCTTCTTGTAATTGGTTTGCCACATATTTGTGCATTTATTCACAATCTATGCTTGTTTTCACCATTCACGCTGTCTTGACACTACTCCAATAAAAGTTCAATACTTAATTGAGTGTAGGTCAAGCGGATCTGTGGATCGCGTGGTCGCCCCACGTTAGGGCGATTGGGCGATCAGGTTGACGTCTCGTCTTCCTTAGAGGCGTCTGGGCGACTTAGGCGACGACCCACTGCTGGACCCTATAGGTACCAGTGTAGATTGTAGGTTTCGCCTGGAGTCCACAACAACATTGTATTTGTCGGGATAGTAATAAACTCTTGTAAAAAGCAAACACAAACAAATCAAAAGAAACCATAACAAATTGTGTTTACTAAACAACGGTGTGTGATGAGTGTTGAGATCAATCGAAACCCTCATGCTGTGAGTATCGATCGTACGACGACGCAGGTGGCAGCTGCTGAGTGTCGTTATGCATCGGTATGGATGAGGCACCCCTCGGTCCCCCGCTCTCCTCTCGAGCGAGCTGGCGTCTTGGGAATGTCGGCAGGGAAATCTAACGTGGCACACTGGGAAACAAGTGCCAGCCGAGGGGTGGACTCACAATATGATGTACAGTGCATACAGTGTAGCATCAATCAACACGTGTAACAAGCCAGCAAGCGAGTTATGTATGGCCTGCGAGGTTTTTCAGATTATACTGCTTTCTCTCACAGTCACAGCATCTTTCTGGATGACGCAAATGCTCAATATTTTCTCAACGTTCCATTGGAAAAAAATTCCAAAGCTTTTGCTGTTGGTTTGTACATGCGCGTGTCTGTGTTATTTATTTTAACGAAAGCATAAACGCCGCCAGCATACCTGGCTTTGTTTGCTCTCTTTAGTTGATTTTTTCGTCAAACACGCGACGCATGTGAGCCTTGCTGATGGATGGAACTACCGTAAATTCTCAGTGAGCATTTTTTGGCAAGGGAAATTTTCAGACAGAATATTACCGTATCTTTTCTTTTGGTTCTGCGACTGCGGACATTGAAAAACAAAACTAGTTTTCATGCTAGTTGCGCCAATTCAAAGTGGTTCAAATGACCCAGCCGTATTTCAGAGACTTTGGGTAACTTTAACAACTGTGAATTCCCGCGTCATGCATGAAACTGTTTGCCTATACATGTATTTATTTGCGCACATTGAGTCTTGGGATTAAAATAAAAGATCATAAAGTAATTTGTGCAACAACAACAGCAAGAGTTGGCTAGCTGCCATCGATTACAGAGTGTACACAAACAGAGTGTTTAATTACTAAAAAGGGACATGTTTAATTACGTGTTTCTGGATTTCCAGTGTCTAGATCGAAAATTTCACTGTGGCCGACGAAGGATTTACGGTGGGTCTCATCTCGCATGTTTATGTGTTTGTTGCTGTTGTTGTGTTTATTTCGTCTAACGTATATCATCCTCTCTTTGTCCATGAAGCACACAGGTTTCGATGGCTAAAATTGAATTTTCAACACAGCTTTATGATGCCATGTGCACTCGCGCAATTTATCAAGCACGCGTGTACGTACTATTTCCACCTAAAGTAGGGTGCAAAATCAATTTCGTTTTCAGCGCGACACGCGTTTAGAGTTTCATGCGACTGTTTTTTTCTTCACGTTTCTCTCTTTCATCTCACTCAGTTTTTCCAACAAGCACATTTTTCAAGTAATTGAAAAATTGAGCCAAATATCGCTCTTTTTCCTGTTGCTCTCTGATGTTGCAAGATTATATTACACTGTAGATACTTCAATGAGCCACTGAACGAAACTTTTTACATAAACACTACTGCTCTTTTGTGTGTCCGTCCGCCACATAATGTTCATTCAAATGAGTAACCAAACACCACGCATAATCAAACAATTCCTCGGATTATAAACTGAAAAATACAAGCAAAATGTTTTTTTCGCAGCGCAACTAAAAAAACAGTATAATGCGTCTGTTGCGAACGTGTCGACGCGTCCTGACCGGCGTCATCATCCGGTCTCAAGGTTGCAGCACGATCGCGAGCAGACGCTTGCTCGTGTCAACGTTGCTGACCGTTGCACTGCTGATGTGGACGTTGCTCAGGGCGTACGCTCCTTTGAATCGCCGTGAGCGACTGCCGGACGAGTTTCTGGCGCTCTACTCCTTGTTGACCACGCAACGAACGAACGCCAATGGTTAGTATTAGGTATCTTTCTTATTAAACTCGTCCCAATATGCGTTTATGCACGCACAGATAGAGAAAATGTTTCATGGCTGTGCGGCAATTTGAAATCAGCAAAACTTAACGTATTCTAACGGCAGATTTGTGCAAGAAAATAAGAAAAAAACTAATCAGAAACGCGCGAATTAGTTTTTCATCTGTGCGGCTTTTCCACACATTATTCAACATTACTCCGCCTCTTTCACACGAAAAGAGAACAAAAAACAAAGTCCTTTATAGTTCTTGTGCATACTCGAACGGTTTCGTTGTTTCGTGTTCAACTTTAACGGCAAACTGATTTACTGAAGAAACAAGCAGTCGACCGAGAACGTAACAAAGACCAAGTTCTATGAGTAACTAAGAGAGAAAAGGAGAGCGTCCCACTCCAAACTACATTCTCCACTCACAACTATTAAAAACGCAGTGTGTGTTTTCGCTGAACGCCAACAGAAGTGTGCCATATGGATACACAGGTTCTTGTCAACTGGTGCTGCCAAATCCGTGGGATCCGTCGATCGTCGAGTACTACCGTCAACAGACAGACTCCGTGCCTTGCAAGCAGTTGCAGCCAAACCTGCTCAGCTATAAAGACGGCTGGATCTCTCTGAATCAGGTTCGCTGCTTCTAATAGTCGACTGACTTTTTCCAAAACGTATGTTCTTGTTTTTAAAAACATAAAAATTCCACGGATTACACTTTGCTATAGAATTCCACAGAAGATTGCTTATATTTAGAACGGCCGAGTAAATATGGCAACTTTTTCACGGTGCAAAGAGCGCGCGCAATTTGATTGAAAGAAAAAAGACGTTCAGAAACTCAACCGCGTGACAAATTTAACATGATTTTCTTTAAACCACTGATTCTACGTGCTTTCTTTCTTTCTCCCTTGCACACATGATTGTGAATAACGTTGGCATTCTTAAAAAGGCAATTGATAGTCTGCGGCTGATCCCGCCTTGATGGAGAATACAAGACTACCTTATTTATTCGGCAATACTGTAGCAATGTGGAAGTCTTTTTTATAATTTTAGGTGTGTTTTGTAAGAGGGCTTAATCAATGATAGAAAGAGCGCTTCGGCATTTGCATCAAAATCTTGTGACCTTTGTCGGGCTGGGTTTTTTTAGCGAGTTTTTCGTCCACTCCCCAATCATCACCAAAGCATCCAGAACTAGAACGCAAAAAAGGAGGGAAAACGTGAGTTTTTCTCTAAGCGAGCATGTTCTGGCGTGTACATACTTTGTCAGTTATGATCACAGACAGAGCTGGCAGCATTTGGCTACCAGGCGCGTTCGGTGGCGTGCGCGTGGCGTCCATTTTGGCACAACGAAGGCGTCGACGACAGGCAGGTGCTGTACGCGCGAGAATGGATCGCATTCGATGGTGAGACGGCTCGTGCTGAGATCACTGCTGACTTTGCCGAGGTGGAATGCCACGAAACGGGACTGCTGAAACGCAAGGTGTGCATTGAGGAAAATGCGCGAAAAATATCGCATTTCATGTTTTTCGGTAGTTCGCCCCACCCAGTTTCCATTTATTTTCTCACACGGGCATGTTCAAACGATTACCCAGGAGATGCAAGCTGCCATGCTGGCTTTTGTTTTGAACCACAGAACGCTCCAAATGCTGCCATATCTAGATATAATAACTGAAAATTTTGGTCAACACTCACCCAATTTTTTGCCTGTATTTCAAACCGAACTTTCAAGTTGTATCGTATTCATAAGGCACTAAATACACTCCTAACATTCTGAATGAATTTGGCCCTTTCCAGTGTTTTAGAAATTTGCATCAAGTGTTTTTTTTTTCAAACTACATCTTTTTTACGTCTGACAGATACCAAATGCATGCTGGCCATTTTGTAAAAAAACCCTAAAACTGGACCCGCTTTGCAGTTGTACCACTATCATTTCGCACGTCCACTGGCCGGTCGCAGCGGCGGCACAGCCGTAAACGCCGAGTCACCCAGTGCTCGACCACCACCACGGACATCGAACGATCGCGACGCAGCGCTCGCGTCGTCCGTCGATTCGCCGAGCGTGCTCGTGATCGGCATCGACTCGATGTCTCGATCGAACTTCATTCGTCAACTGCCGAAAACCCATCGATTGCTCGTTGATACGCTTGGCGCCGTCGAAATGCTCGGTTATACCAAAGTCTGGGACAACACGTTCGGTAATGTGGTGCCGATGCTCACGGATAAATACGTTGGATGGAGCAACGAGGTACGGTGTAGGAATTGGAAGCATTTGAGAACTTATTCAATTTTGCAGAAAATGTACCGGTCTCTTCTGGATCAGCTGGTAAAACCTGATTTTTTCAAGCGTTGAATAAATTTGTTTTTTTTTATTCTGACGTATACAAGTGTAACTAGACGCATTAAGATAGCGATGGAGCTCCATGCAGCCCTGTGTATTTGATAGGCTGGGCCGTGCTCGCGACACAATCAAATGATGTTGTTTGTGTGTGTTTCAGTTCAAACGTGACATCGAGGACGACTGGTATCAGTTCTATGACAATTGGACAGAGTTCATTTGGGATCGATTTCACCGCAAAGGTACAAAAGTTTTGTTCAAATTTTGGAACTGCTATTTTGTAAATTGGCACTAGTTGACTGCTGCATCAACATCACAGCTACACATAATGAATGATAATAGAAAAAAATTGCTGCGTGCAAAAAAAATACGATTGGAAAAAATCCACTTCTCATAATAAAACAACAATGGCTGCTCCGAACCGTCTCCAAAAAAAAGTTTTCAGAAACACGTGACAAGAAATGAAAGAATATGCGAACTTTTGTTCAAAAAAACCTGCAAACGCCACGCTCGTGGCCTGGTGGTAGTGCGTTAGACTACAGTCTGTGCGCTCGGGGGATCGAGCCCCGCCGAGGGGTGTATAGGCACTTAATGACAAAGAAAACTCGATGGCGCCCAACTGAATGACGTTCTGTACACTTCTCTGTGTTAGCCCTGGCTAAAAACATTGCCTAAAAATCCCAACAACAACAACACGCGCAGGCTACGCGACGTGGCACGCCGAGGATCGCCCCGACATTCACCTGTTCAACTTTCTTGGCAAAATGTACGGCTTCAAGTGGCAGCCGACCGATTTCTACTCGCGTCCGTACTGGCAGGCGTCCTACTATTCGCTGGTGCGGCGTCGCAGCGCCAGCTACTGCTACAACACCGAGCCCGACCATCGCACCATGACCAACTGGCTGCTTGAGTATGGTGACCGCGGTGGCAAAAGCGTACGATTTTACACACAGTTGATCAGAATCAGAGGCGTTCATATTCCGCCGACCACGCCATAATTATCGCAAAGTCTTCTTGCATATATGGTTCCTCCTGTGTACATGTAAGACCCCACCCAAAAGTGGGCGCAGTGTCACACACGGCGGGAAAGCAAAAAATGGTCAAACATTTTGACTTGGTGGAAATCCCGGACTAAATTATAAAAATTATAAGGCCCGGACTTCCTAATCTTCGCTTTATAGGACCTCCTCTCACAGTCCCACTTGTAAGGTTGTCACACAAACTTCCACTTTTTCCAGAAATTTTTGATTTCCAAATTTATATAAGGAGACCTCATATGCAAGACTTTACGGTTCCTATTGTCCTTTCGTAGAATCGTTAAACGTTTTTCGCTCAGTGGTGCATGAAATTGTGTTTTGAATGGAATTTTTCAGTCGCAACTTTTTTTGCGTGTTCTGATTGACTAGTCGCGAGTAAAACAACACCATGCAATAAAAAACTTATCACTGATTGGTAGTTTTTTGAACCGGTACACGCTAACAATTTGTTCAGAACCAATCAAGAATGGCAGTTTTCTGTGGCGCCTTTTTCATGTCGTGTGTGTTTTTCACTCACCGCAACTTTGTGTTATGTGTGTTCGTTTGCAGTTTTCTGCGTTCGCACAATTGGCGCCGCAAATGGGCGTTCCTCTGGTCGCAGGGTCTGTCGCACGAATTCCTGAATCCGATTGGCATGGCCGATGCTGATTTGTGCTCGTTTTTTGCGTCTGCCGCCGGACTGCTGAACAACACAATCATGATGGTGCTCAGCGACCACGGGCACCGATACGACGCCATACGACAAACGGTTACTATAGAATTCAATGGGAGAAAGGAGGCTATAAGAAGCAGTAAAACACGCTGCCAACAATATTGGCGCACTGTGAGGCAACCGCAACGCACACACGGACGCGAAAATTTACACAAATTTTCCTCAATTTTATGCAGATCGTCGGTCGCATCGAGTCTCGCATGCCGTTTCTCGCCGTCTGGGTCTCCGAAGACATCCGTGCCAAGTACGCACACATCAGTGCCAGTTTGGCACACAACGCACACCGTTTGACGACGCCGTTTGACGTGTACGCAACCATGCGTGCCGTCGTTGATCAGACGTTCGTCCACGATCGCTTCAGTGATGACCGTTCCAGAATAAAACGCAACAATGAAACATCAGCGAAACGGTCGTATTCACTGTTGAACGAGCGCGTGCCGACCGATCGCACATGTTTTCAGGTGTGCAAGCCGAGCATTTCTGTTTTGGCGTTTTATCTTTGTGTAGATGTTGGGCATAAAGTGTTTTGAACCACAAAACCATTCGTCACAAAACCTTTAAAATTGACGTACCGCTGAGAACAATTGAATGTGGTGACAGAGCATGTGGTGACTTCATTTTTCCTTCTTCTTGGCAGTTATTCTAAATAGTTGTTTTGCAAGAATTCGGCGAAAAACCACCACGAAACGTGGTTTCTGATGCGTTGATTGATTTATTGATTGATTTTATTCGACATATTGTAAGTGTCAGGCATATGCACAAGGAAAAAACATCAAAAAACGACAACAATAATGAAAATCCTGCACAAATTTACCAAATGAAATTCAGAAAGAATCAGTTTTGAATCGTCGGTTGTCAATGCAGCAGTTACATCGTGATTTACTTCCAGTAATGCGTTGCAGGCGTCAATCCCGCGCGAGTACTGTCCGTGCTACCACGAGCTCGCCGTGCCGGACGTCCAACGCGACCACTCGGTGCTGCGCGTCGCCGAGCGTCTCGTGGACGTCATCAACGACGCGCTCGACCTGCGACTGTGCGCTCGCTACACGCTACGTCGCGTCCTCGACGCCACCGTGTTTCTGCCGAACGAGCGAACGCTAGACGACAAGATCGCCAACTACGAACTGCCAACTGGCGGGCTGCTCGTCAACTATCGACTGCAGGTGCAGGTGCATCCGAACGACGCCTTGTTCGAGGCGGTCATGGCGGTCGACTACGCCGTCGCTGGCTACCGTCGGTACACGCTCGTCGGTGATATCAACCGCAACAACAAATACGGCAACACTTCCTGGTGTGTCAGTGACAGAGAGCTGCGCAAGTTGTGCTATTGTCTTTCCGATTCAGACACGTGATCGTGAAACGTTTCATTGCCTTTTTCTCGGACCAGTTTCTTTTGGAAAAGAAGCAAAAAAAGCGTATGTGAGTGAATATACTTTTTTGCAAGCAAAGTTGAAGCTCAAGTTGTAATACAACCAGAAATCAAAATTTAAAAAATGGGTTCAGGCAAATACCGTTGCAAGGGGTCAGTTTTATCATGTCCATTCGCGAGCGAAGCGCAGCGTAGCGGACAGCGGATGAGACATAATATGGCCCGTCAGTCGCTCGCGCTAAAATTCCAAACTTGCTGTGCCTCGCATTGTGAGCATAAAAGGAGTTGAGAATTTTTTCTGCGGCACACAGGCAGACAATCCACAGATACACTGTGTGCATGAGAAATTTTTTCGTGGTGATCTTCTACACACGCTGTGTGCGTATTTTATCAATTCTGAAAGTGAAAAAAATTATTCTTGTTTACCCCTTTTTTTCGGCTATGTCATCAAATGTGTTCGCAGTTTCAGTGATATAAAGAAATTTCTGACTGTTATAAGAAAAACATTTTCTAGGGTAAAAATCTTCGGGATTTTCAAATTTCGCATTCATTTTTTTCTCCGATGCTTCCCAAGGCTCAAAATTGAGCTTGTTTGTACAAAATTACGAAAAAGGCTTATTTTGAAGTGTATTTGCGATTTCTGCGCGTGAAACAAACCGTTATTTGACGAATAAAAAAGTTTCTAGGGGTAACCAACAACGGAGAGTTTGAATTTGACCTTTATTTTAAAAAAAATCAAAGGAATAGCTGATAAATAACCAAAATCGTGATGATTTCGAGCAAATCGGCCGTGGAAATTGGCGAAATCGGTTCAAAAACAAAAAAATTAGAAAGTGGTGTATTCCGGGGTAATTCAATGCGCTGATCACGGATTTCGGGTTAGTTTTCTTATGTGAGCAACGGTACATACTGCATCGTGACGATTTCGGGCGAATCGGCCGTGGAAATTGGCGAAATCGGTCCAAAAACAAAAAAATGAGAAACTGGTGTAGCCCGGGGTAACTCAATGCGATGATCACGAATTTTGAATTAGTTTTCTTATGTGAGCGCTCTACATACTGAATCGTGACGATTTCGGGCGAATCGGCCGTGGAAATTGGCGAAATCGGTCCAAAAACAAAAAAATGAGAAACTGGTGTAGTCAGGGGTAATTCAATGCGCTGATTACGTATTTTGGATTAGTTTTTGATGTGAGCAACTCTAGATACTGAATCGTGACGATTTCGGGCGAATCGGCCGTGGAAATCGGCGAAATCGGTTCAGAAATGAAAAACAAGAAAATGGTGTTTTCCGGGATAATTCAATACGCTGATCACGGATTTTGGATTCGTTTTTTTATGTGAGCAACTCTAAATGCTGAATAGTGACGATTTCGGGCGAATCGGCCGTGGAAATTGGCGAAATCGGTCCAGAAACGAAAAACAAGAAAACGGTGTTTTCCAGGGCAATTCAGTGCGCTGATCACGGCTTTTGGGTCAGTTTTCTTATGTGAGCAATTCTAGGTACTGAATCGTGACGATTTCGGGCGAATCGGCCGTAGAAATAGCATAGGCGAATTCGGCCCAAAAACGAAAAATGAAAAACCTGAGTTCTCCGGGGTTTAGAAGAATGTGTGACCAACGAATTGTGAATTTGGTCTGACCTTCGCGGCTTATGTAAAAGTCAGAATATTATCTAAAAGTGCGGGAGACGCACATAAAAGGAGGAATATGGCTTTGCGTAAGCAGTGACGACTTGGCTCGACAACACTTTTCAAGTCTCTGATGTGGTACACACGGATACAAGTACATAAGAGCCATATTTTTGCGCTGTTTATTCATTAAATTCGGTTGCACATGGCAACCCTTGTACTTTGTTTGTAGACAAATGAAACTTTCACATTTGCGGTATTTCGGGCATTTAGCGACCACTAAAAACACTAAAACAACGATCAATACATAATGTCCGCTGTTTGCGGTTTCGCCAGGTAGACGCATACCGCGGTGTCCCCTCGCTCGTCAGTGCGACGGACACCAGGCAGAACTGCCGAAGGTGTTTTACCACAGACAGATCTTATAGTCTAGGCAAAACATCAGATCAGACTTTGGATCGCTGACACTGCTTTGCCCAGGACAAAGTGTATCGCAGAGGTATATCGGAACGCAAGGTTTCCTTCTGTGGCAAAGGCAATGACTCACGGGACAGACGGTTTATCCTACCACAAGAGTTTGGTAAAAAGGGTGAAAATCAACGGCAGACAACACCATTCTGTCACTGGTTCTGGTGTGTACACAGCGGTGCGTACGTTAGCAACAACGATAAAGCTACATGCAGCAATGTTTTGCAATCTCTGATTTTTCTGTTTTGCACAGAATTTGCAGAATTTCGCACATGGTGTGATTTAAGACTAAACTGAAAAGGACAATTTAAAAAAATTAAAGTTTTTACGCTTTTCTGGAAAACAAACGCGGCGCAAAAATATAGCTCTTATGTACTTGTATCCGTGTGTACCACATCAGAGGCTTGAAAAGTGTTGTCGAGCCAAGTCGTCACTGCTTACGCAAAGCCATATTCCTCCTTTTATGTGCGTCTCCCGCACTTTTAGATAATAAAAAAAGTAGTCCAATAAGCGAGAAAACGGAGCTGTGACAATTCTCTATTTCATTCAGTAGTACTGCTAAGTTTTATAAAACTAGAACCAGGTGCTATCTTTTATTTTGGTCTCGAGACTCAATGCGTGCATAGATAGGTTCACAGTTTCATGCATGATGCAAGAATTCAAAATTGCAAAGTGATCCGAGTCACCTAAAACGGGCCGAGTCACCGAGGCGCCTTTGAATTGCCACATAAAGATTGAAACTTGTTTTTCCTTTCTACGTCTGCACACGCATTGAGTCGCGTAACATGAAAAATTGATAATACATTGAAGAACTAGCATTCAATAGAGGGTGATTACACTAATTGCATTGGTTACAGATGTTCAGTTGCAGAGCCTAAGTGAAGTGTCGATTTATCTAAACTGATCAGTTCCACGAATAAGGTACATACATGTAAAAAATACATGTGTGTATGCAAGATACATGTACCCGGCTGTGATATACATTGTGGCTTTACCTGTTTTCTATTTTTGTTTTCTGTTTTGTTTTCTTTGTTGTTTGTTTCATACAATTTTTTGTCATTGGTGCCACTGCCGTTTACCGTCACGCACTGAAAACCGTTTCAAACTTCCAAACAGACCTTTATGTTCGGTTACCACCAAAGGTCACACAAAATGGAGCGTTTAGAAACGTTTAGAAATGTTTAGAAAAAAGTTTGAAAACGGTTTTTGTTGCGAGGCGTGAATGACAAATATTGACTTGAGCTAATGACTTGTTTGGGAGGCTTTTTGTTGATTTTGTGAATTTTATGAAAGTTTCATAAAATATATTCAGCGGCACAAAAATTGCGAATTGTTTTTTTGGACGGCCAACAAACACTGACACCAGAATTTTAAGCTCATTTCAGCTTTTTGACACTTACAGTCCATCTGACTAATATCATGCGGATGCGCGAGCGAGCGTAGCGAGCGGAGAGCGCATCACGCATAATATGAGCCGTTATCCCCTCGCGCGCTTTTTTCAAATTTGCTCGCTGCGTCCAGCGAGCACAGTATAAGCCACAAACTTGGTACCGTGCACACGAAACGAACACCCAAAGTTGTGCTTGGAGCCGCGAAAAAATTTTTATCCGACTACTTTTCATACGCTGTAGACACGAAAAACCTATTCTGAAAACAGTGTTACTTCTTTCCCTTTGTATTTTTTTTTTCAGCTATGTAATCAACATGTGTTCGCCCTTTAAATTTTTGCCTGCGACACTTTCACAGTCGAACAAAAATGTTCCCTGGGGTAATTCCATCCGGAGATTTTGAAAATCGGGTTAATTTTTTACCCAGACCCTGTTTTTGGGTAAAAAATTGGGCATTTTTAATTGTTTGGAGGGTTTTCACCTGGTTTTAAGTGTTCGCCCTTTCAATTTTTAGCTGGGACACTTTCACAGTTGAACAAAAATGTTTCCTAGGGTAATTTCATCCGTATTTTCTGAAAATTTAGTTTATTTTTTTGACCGGGCACTTTTTTAAGTTAAAATTGTGCATTTTTGAAAGTTCGTAGCATTTTGACTGAGTATCAGTTTTCACTCTTACAAATTTTGTCTGAGCTACGAAAAATAATAGGAAAAAGGTCTAGTCCGTAGTAATTCAATACGCTGATCACGGATTTTGGGTTAGTTTTCTTACGTGAGCAACTCTAGATGCTGAATCGTGACGATTTCGGGCGAATCGGCCGTGGAAATTGGCGAAATCGGTCCAGAAACGAAAAACAAGAAAACGGTGTTTTCCAGAGTAATTCAATGCGCTGATCACGAATTTCGGGTTAGTTTTCTTACGTGAGCAACTCTAGATACCGAATCGTGACGATTTCGGGCGAATCGGCCGTGGAAGTTGGCGAAATCGGTCCAGAAACGAAAAACAAGAAAAGGGTGTTTTCCAGGGTAATTCAATGCGCTGATCACGGATTTTGGGTTAGTTTTCTTATGTGAGCAACTCTAGATACCGAATCGTGACGATTTCGGGCGAATCGGCCGTCGAAATTGGCGAAATCGGTCCAGAAACGAAAAACAAGAAAACGGTGTTTTCCAGAGTAATTCAATGCGCTGATCACGAATTTCGGGTTAGTTTTCTTACGTCAGCAACTCTAGATGCTGAATCGTGACGATTTCGGGCGAATCGGCCGTGGAAGTTGGCGAAATCGGTCCAGAAACGAAAAACGAGAAAAAGATGTTTTCCAGGGTAATTCAATGCGGTGATCACGGATTTTGGTTAGTTTTCTTACGTGAGCTACTCTAGATGCTGAACCGTGACGATTTCGGGCGAATCGGCCGTGGAAATTGGCGAAATCGGTCCAGAAACGAAAAATAAGAAAAGGGTGTTTTCCAGGGTAATTCAATGCGCTGATCACGGATTTTGTGTTAGTTTTTTCAAGTGAGCAACTCTAGTTACCGAATCGTGACGATTTCGGGCGAATCGGCCGTGGACTTCAGCGAAATCGGTCCAGAAATGAAAAAAAAGAAAACGGCGTTTTCCATGGTAATTCAATGCACTGATCACGGATTTTGGGTTAGTTTTTTATGTGAGCAACTCTAGATACCGAATCGTGACGATTTCGGGCGAATCGGCCGTGGAATTTAGTGAATCCGGTCCAGAAATGAAAAACAAGAAATCGGTGTTTTCCATGGTAATTCATTGCGCCGATCACGGCTTTTGGGTCAGTTTTCTTATGTGAGCAATTCTAGGTACTGAATCGTGACGATTTTGAGCGAATCGGCCGTAAAAATAGCATAGACGAAATTGGCCTAAAAACGAAAAATGAAAAACCTGAGTTGTCCGGGGTTTAGAAGAATGTGTGACCAACGTATTGTGATTTTGGTCCGACCTTTGGGGCTTATGTAAAAGTCAGAATATTATCTAAAAATGCGGGAGACGCATATAAAAGGAGGAATATGGCCTAGTGTAAGCAGTGAAAGACTTGGCTCGACAACGCTTTTCAAGTCTCTTCAAATGAAACTTTCCCATTTGCTTTTTTCTAGCATTTAGCGACCTCTAAAACCACTAAAATAACGATCAGACTTTAGATCGCTGACACTGGTTTGCACAAAGTGTATCGCAGAGGCATTGGGGAACGCAAGGTCTCCTTCTGTAGCAAAGGCAATGACTCACCGGTGTATCCTGTCACAAGGGTTTGGTAAAAAGGGTGAAAATCAACGGAAGACAACACTTTTTGCACTGGTGCTGCTGTGTGCACAGCGGTGCGTACGTCAGCAACAACGATAAAGCTACATGCAGCAATGTTTTGCAATCTCTGATGTTTCTGTTTTTTGCACAGAATTTACAGTATAGCCGAATAAACATGGCAGTTTTTTTCATGGTGCAAGGAGCGCGCGAATTTTGAATGAAAGAAAAAGAAGTTCAGAAACCAAATTGTATGCCAAAATTGACGCGTTTTTTAAACTAATGGATTATCCGTATTATTCTGTTCATTCTTTCTCCCTTGCACACATGATTGGAAATTATGTTGGCATTTTTGAAAAAGACAACTCCTAGTCAGCGACTAATCCCGCCTTGATGGACTGCCTCATTTATTCGGCCATGCTGTACAGAATTTCGCACATGATGTGATTTTAGACTAAACTGAAGAGGACAATTGAAAATATCTAGATAACTTCAAAGTTTTTACGCTTTTCAGCAAGCTTTTAAACAACAAACGCGGCGCAAAAATATGACTCTTATGTACTTGTATCCGTGTGTACCACATCAGAGACTTGAAAAGCGTTGTCGAGCCAAGTCTTTCACTGCTTACACTAGGCCATATTCCTCCTTTTATATGCGTCTCCCGCATTTTTAGATATATACAACTGGATGATTGGTTGATTGCACACACGTGCAGTTGATGCATGCATTCTGTGCAGGCAAACTCCGCCTCCACAGCGCATGCCTGCATAGAATGGGTGCATCAACTGCACGTGTGCGCAACCAACCAATCAGCTAGCTGTACAATATAGACGGTATTGAGCAGGTGGAATCTAACCAATCACACAAATTCACAAAAGCAAAACACTCTTCTCCATTATGGCCAACGTTTGTAAACTTACATAAAAATCGTAATCACGTGTCAACTTTACCTGTAAAAATTGTACTTTTAGTCTTTTACACTACAACTTTTGAAAGCGCACTGTTACTCTGCTCTCAATTTTGTTTGCTTGAAAACAAAAAGCTGCAACTTGTGCGAGTGCCTGGCAAAAACCGTCATTAGAATGAGTAATGGTGGGTGCATGAACTAGGAAAGCCATCGTTAATAAACATATAGAAACAGGTTTTACATGTTCATCCTTTGGTTAAACTGAACTTCAAAATTATTAACTTTTGAATGAAATGCACACATGAGCACCGAACGTACAAGCCCAGCCTACAGGTGGTCAAACAACAATGTATCAATAAAAAACACACGCTTTGTCGTCCTCAGCAACAGGCGGCATGCATGAAAACTGTGCAAGCGTCAAACGTCCAACATAATGACACTATGATGCTGTTTCGAAGCACACCAATTCATATATGCGATTCGCCTGCATGAGAACAACCGAAGCGGAACGTAATTTCAGGTGTTTCCATTTGTTTCATTGTTTTACTTGCATGCATGTATTTAGAATCATATGACAAATCAAACCCCGAAAGAGTAGAGGAATCCAAAATCAACGTTGGCATAAACAGGAATCCAAGCTGGTAAAATGCCACGAGACAACAGTAAACGATCCGTTTTCCATGACGACGATGAGCGTCACAACAACTGGCACAGGCGAACAACACAGCGACGACACAGTCGCTTATCAGCAGTTCGTCCATCGCTTCACCGAGAAACATACGCACAAACGAGCACATGTACATGCTCCTCAATTTGTTGCAAAAAAAATGTTTTTTTTTCTGGAACAGAAACATTGTCTTCGAAAATGTCTCGGGAAATGTCTACGCATCATGTTCATGAAAAAAGTCTCTCTGTCGCGGTCTTTCATGCTATGTAGCGTGTGTGCATGATCAATCTCCCTGCTGTTTTCCAGCGATCAACAACAACAGCAGTTCGCACAACGCTGATGGTGGCGTGTCAACATGCCCCGCGTTCATCAAGTCCGTTCTGTTGATGGCAGCCATGTTGCTCATTGTCGCGGTGTACACGCTTGCCGGCGGCGCACTGTTCACGTGGCTGGAACGTGATCACGAGGTGAGCGGCAGAGCGTTGCGCTGGGTGTGGCCTGCACTTGTAGCGCTATGCAGGGTGATCCAAAAAACTACATACACTCGATAAGAATCGGCCTCTAGCTCGCCAATGGGTGGATAGTTTGGGCTTCAATTTCAATGATACATACATCGCCCATAACTTAAACTTCTAATTTTTTTTAATTAGAGACTTGAAAATAGTGGTCAAACCAAGTTTCTCACTGATTTCACAAATCCATGTTCTACCTTTTATATGCGTCTTCCGCATTTTTAGATAATATTATACATGTATTTCCGGTTCGGAGAAACTTGATCTACAGCACGGCAATCTGCAAGTCGTCGCGTTCATGGCATCAAGTACCATGTTGTTTTGGTTATTACTTTGTAGTTGCAGAAAGAATCTGGTCCCAAGTACCCCATAGACCGAGAAATTAAAAGAAAGTTCATAGAATCTTTTGGTTTTCCACCAGATTTCTCAAACAAAATTACAGTGTATGTAACGTTTTGCAACTGTTTCCTATTGCAGATGGTTCAATTCATCAACGATCAGGAAACGTTGAGGAATCGGCGGGCAGAGTTCGCTAACAACATCGTAAAGTTGATGTTGCGAAACGCAACTTATTGTTGCAACGCACCGAATCGTCGAAATGCAACAATTCGACACAATCACACTGTCCTGAACGTAACGACAAAAAGCGGCTGCTGCAGCCCAGCTGTTCACGAGTCATCGTGCGCGCAGGAGGTTGCCAGATTGGTTGCCGAGTTTGACGCTGCGTCAGAGGTGCTCAAAAACATTTTTTCTGGCACACAGTGTGGATATCGCAATCGGTTGTTTTCTGTGAGATCGAACAGTATTCAGCTTCAGCCCAACTTTTTTCTCGTGCTCTTGTTTCACAGTCACTACTAAGCAAACACACTGGCATACGTGTGCTGCTGCCATTTCACTGATGTGTGCTCGAACAAAGATACAGCAAGTACTGCACATGGATAAATAAGAGAATTGCTGGCGTCCGTCGCACTGACGAGCAGTGGGGATGGATCCGGCAAATTTGCCGGAATCCGGGCCGGATCCGGCAAAAGCCCATTCCGGCCGGGCCGGATCCGGCAAAAATTGCCGGAATCCGGACCGGAATGGCTTTTTATGTCTAAAAAAACATCTACGCACATTTCGTCGCTTCTTCATCACATTTTCAGCATAAAACAGCACAGAAACAAAGTCAGCAAGACACAGCACGTGAACCAACCAAAAATTACAGCAACAACAATTGACAAAATTCACATCGCATAGGGATAATCAAGTGCTGGTAACACTCCATTCAGAAACATGACCTTTTCGGCGTTCTGAGTTGACAGACGAGATCGGCTGTACACAAACACCTGCCTGGCTTCAGAGAACATTCGTTCGCTTGCCACGCTGGTTGGTAGCGGTGCCAGTGGTGTAACGTAAGCACCGCTCGATACACAAGCGCACTATTCAGCGAACGGTTCCGTTGCAGGTTTTCAGCAATGTTGAACAGAGCAGAATTGAGATGAACGCGGTTCATTTCCCGACGGCATGTTTTCAGTTGGACGATCGCGCGTACACCAAGTTCACGTTGACGGGCGCCGTGTTCTACAGTTACACGTTGTACACGACCATTGGCTACGGCACCACGGCGTGCTCGACCGCGCACGGACGCATCGCCACCGTGCTCTACGCGATGATCGGCATTCCACTGGTGATGGTGGTGCTCGCGAAGATTGGACTCGTCATCGACGACGCCATCATGGCCGTCGTGAGACGTGTCCGTCGGTGAGTTTGTGTGCGTGAGCATTCGGTTGGGAAAAACAAGGCGCCACGAGCAGAAACGTAACGTATAGATGCACATGGTCGTGCAAGTGTTCGAAAAAATTTTTTGTATTCTTTTGTTCGACAGATTGGCGAAAGCGTTGGGTCGCACGGACGAGCCGAGCAATCTGCCGTCGATGCTGACAGTCGCCGTAATGGTCGCGTACGCATTTCTTCTGGCCGCCATTGTACACCGCAGCTCGAAACTCAATTTCGGTAGACAAGAAAACAGCAGTTTACTGTTGTAGCTGTAGTTATCCATGGCATTCATGTAACACCAACCGTAGTGCGCGCCAATCAGGAGGCCGAGTTCACAGCCCTATTCAAGAAAAAATCATCAAAAAATCGGCAACTTCCAAAAGTCCAACAGCGACTGCGGCGGGCTTTTCGACGACGCCAAATGTTTTTTTTTTCAGCTTTTTTGTTGTAAAGATTAGAAAAATGTATGAAAACTAAGCTCAATGTTGTGTCTGATAAGCTTCATGCGTGTGTTGAAAATTCATGAAACGTAAACACATTGTAAACAACAGTTAGATTTGGCGAGTTCATTCCAGTTGTTATTGCGTGCACATCTGCAGGCGACTCGTTGTACTTCGTGCTGATCTCACTGACCACCATCGGTCTCGGCGATCTGATGCCGCACGAGCAGGTGGAGCCGAGTGCGCTGCTGCTCTTCATGGTCGGTCTTGCGTTGCTCGCGACCGTCATCGCGACGATCTCGACACGAATGACGACGCACGTCGGCGACATCGGGCGACAGATTGAACGCGTCACAAACAATAAACACATTGATTTGCTCGATCAGGCGTTCAGTGAGGGCAAATTGAAATTCACCCGTGCACCGGAGGGCGCCGTGACCAGGAACGACGACACAACACGCAACGACGCACAACATCAACATCATCGCGACCGGCACAGACACCGTGGCTCGCAGCGCTAATTCAGTGATTGATTTGTGCGCGTTTTACGCACACGCTCAATTTGCTATAAAAACTGATTCGCTATGCGATTGACTGAGCTGAAAACTGATTTTGTTGCCACTCGGCTGCTTCAAAACATTCACTGTTTTGTTGTTTAAAGCGACAAGCGTTTTGTTTACTCGGCGGAGTTTCGTTCAATAAATCACACACTAATGGTCCAAGAACGAAAACGAAGTTGGAAAGAAACAGAAAACATGGAATGGTTGCAATGCGTCAGCCAGTAACATAACAAACACACAAGTCTATCAAACTGAGAACATTTCAAAATTTCAAGACCGCTAAAAAGGTACATTGTCGAGCTGCTGCGCGAAGAAACAAAATTGGCAACACGAGTCTGATGGGTCTCCGCTAAAAAAAAGACGGACGCAATTTGTCGTTAAGCCCGGTCGTTCACTCAAATTCGATGAGATCAAGATGGAAACGTTGCAAATAAAAAAAAACAACAAGTGAAAATTGCCGAAAGTGGAAAACACACAAAACAAAGCAATAATGGTCAGCCGTGGTGTTCATGCGAGCACCACCGGTTTACTGAGCACCAAATAATCGTTGCTCTCAAAACTGGACAACTCGTCGACGGCGAAACCGAGCGTCGTGAAGAACGCCAGACTCTGCTCGTTGAACTTGAACACGGTCGCCATCACTTTGCTCATGTGCAGTCTGCAAGCCGCTTAGTAACATTGTTATCGGCTTTCTTTCGACCTATCGACCACACACATACAAAAAACTATTGACGCGGCAATTCAAAATTGACCCAAAGTAGCCCGCTGGGCTACTACACGTGCAACAGAGTGACAGTCGAAAGCCGTTCTGACTCGCCCGTATCAAGCGTCGCAACTAATTTCATTTCAATGCGTGATGCGTGCGCGCAGACACCGAGTCTCACAGAGCCAAACGAATAAACCGCTTCTGTTCACAAATTTTCGTATCGCGCTTCTTCGGTTTATTACGCGCTCAGTGAGTTTTATTCAACAGTGCACGGCATAATACCAGCGAAGTGGCAGACGCCACGAGTAGACCCGGCAAAGCCAGTCCGCTACGCACCTGGAGGCGAGCTCGTGCAGAATGGCCAGCAGCCAGCGGCCGACGCCAGTCCGTTGGTGGCGTTTCGCAACCTGCAGTTCGTAGCTGCAAACAAACGAAAACAATGAAACATGACCGTGGCGTACAACTCGAGGGAGCACCAGATTTCGCAACACCTGTTTCTCGCTCTTTTTATGATTCTCTAATTCAGCACAGCACAGCAACGCTGCAACACCTGCTTTTGTGTTGTATGACAAGCAAACGTGTTTTTGTCTTGAAAACCTGTTGGAGATGATCTGATAATGTGCTATTTAAAATATGCACGTCACCAACCAATATAAAACGGGTTGACCAATTTCAAGGACGAATCGATAATGGCAGAACGCAACCAAGTCACCGTCAACGTCATTGTCACCACTGTTCGTTACAATCAGGTAACGTGACGTTGTGCTCTGCAGCTCCGACCGTTTCTCTTTCTCGTTCCAGCCCCAATCCGATTTCGCATAGCTGTATTACGAACGTCATTTCTTACTTTCGTTATTTTCACTATTCCTATAATTTTATATTCGTATACCGAATAAAATGAAGACCAGAGAAAAAACGCACGATATAATGACCACAAAATTAAAACAAAAAATATTGAGAAAAAAAAAACCGAAAAGCGAAGCGCTCGGGTACGCACAGTGCACGCATGTTCTGCTCAAACAGTTGCCAGATGTGCTCAAACTGCTCGCTAGCAATCATCGTGCCGTAAGACGCTTTTAGCGCGAACTTGTTGCTGCACCTGAAAACGTAACCATGCGCACGATGTCAATGTCGAATAGGCAAAAACCGTTTTTTAGTCCGAAGAATGAAAGCGGTTTCCATCCAGGTCCGTTTTATTCAGTTGTAACATTTGTGGACCTACGTTTATGGACCTGTGTGAGCTTTGCAGCCAAGTTTCACTAAAGGTCCACCTGATCGAAGTAAACTGCGACTACGGATTGGTCTAATCGGAAATTGAGTTTGAGTGAATAAATCAAGCAGACACGAGCTTCGCATGCCAATGATTTTTTACAAGTACTGATTTTTTTATTGAATGAAGAAACAGCACTCACTTGGAAAGGACGTCGTTTTCGGATCGCCCAGCAGACGTTGAAGCAAATACGCTCATTGGATCCTTCATCTGAAAATGTTTAATTTTATTTTATTTTATTTAATGTTCCCTTTGTTTACTGGGACATGAAGAAATCACCCTCGAAAATTTGCTTTCGCCAACAGTACTGCACAGAGCACGGCACCCCCCTTTTCCAAAAAAGATCAAGAGTTTGAGCGGGGCATGCGCATGGGGCCGCTCTCCAGTCTCCACTCCCTCCAAATTACATTCATGAAGAATAGCGGGTTTTCGAAAAGCGCACACAAACGAGCAGAACGAAAAAGCACATCATGCGTGAAAGCGATTGGATCGAGACGGGATTTTGGTCTTCCGTGTCTGGCGTTATTTGTTTTCACTTGGCTAAAGGTAAAACAAATGGCTCAACGGGTCGCCGGTCTGCTGCGTTGAAAGAGCCTATTAATTCATTTTATGTCTTCGAAGACAAAATTTTTTCAATAGATAGCTGGCTGAGAAATTTTTTTAGATAGATAATAGCTGAGCCTAGGGTTGGCACAGGAAAAAAAAACCGGTTTCTTTTCCGTTTTAAAACCGGTTTTTTTCCCAGTTTTTTTCTTGAAAAAATAAAGAACCGGTTTTTTACCTTAAAAATTTTCAAACTTCGTGGTCAAAAATCACAACTCTTCGTTTGATTGATAAAATGTAAAATTATATTTTTGAAAAAACGGTGCAGTGAACTGTGTCAAACTGAACTGGTGAAGCATCATTTTGCAGAAGCTTTTGCGGCAAGGGTCAAGTGAAATACGATGAAGACAAGGTGACTGCTAAACTAAGTGCATATGCAGACTGACTGACGATGTTGTCGATTTGCAAAGGGTGACTGATGAAATGTTATTTTTCGAACGCAGTCCGCTACCGGTTTCACTTTGCAGTTCTGCAAATCTCGCCCCCTAATCGGGGTCAGTTATCCGGTCTCCTTGCAACCGTCCCTCCCCGCTCCCCACACCTACACGGTCACTGCCCAGTCTTTGTTTTTAATTTATTGAACGTGCTGCCCTGGAAATCAATAAAAGCGAAATTAATTTGATTTGAAACAAAAAATTGGGTAGCATTTGGTGGCAAAAATAGCATATTGGGTCGGTTGTATGCCCGAAAACAGCATTTTACGCTGCTCAAAATTATTAATTTTGATGTATTTCCTATTTTGAGTTCAAGAATCCAAGTTCTGAAAAGTTTAAGAGCTGGGAAGCATTCGGTTTTTTATGGTTTTAAAACAGTTTTAAAACGGAAAAGAAACCGGTTTTTTTCGTGGCAATATAAAAAACCGGTTTTTTACCAACTCTAGCTGAGCCGAAAAAACCTGTCTGACAGAGAAAGATTAGAAAATTTTTTTTTGGGGGGGGCGGGCCGCGGGCCGCCCCCCCCCTTAGAACAACTATGGTGTCGTCGCGACATCATCAGAAGAATTGATCGAATTTCAAGCCGGTATGTTTGTCTTCACTTTAGCTGGGGACAATTAGTGACGTTTTGGGGGTCAAAACACAAGAAGAGTGGTAACGGTTTGAAAAAAATGGGGTAATTGAGATCACCAAAACAAAATCTGCAAAGTTCCGCCATACGGGAGTCATTCGGGACTCGGGAGTAGGGTTGTTAAAAAAAACAAAAATCGTCATTTTTGTTTTTTTTAAATTTTTTTTTTTAAATTTCAAAAATCAAAGTTGTGCTAAATCAATCAGGGAGTCCGAAGAACCACATATGATATGCAAGCGCCTCCCGAATGACTCCCGTATGGCGGAACTTTGCAGATTTTGTTTTGGTGACCTCAATTACCAATTTTCCAAACCGTCACCATGCCTCTTCTTGTGTTTTGACCTCCAAAACGTCACTAATTGTCCCCAGCTAAGCTAATGCTAAAGTGAAGACAAAATAAGCCTTGAAATTCGATCAATTCTTCTGATGGTGTCGCGACGACACGACACGAAGCAGCAACCAGACAACGTAGCGCTTGCAAACGGAGCAGCGAGCACAATCGGACGCTCTGCGAGGCGAATCGTCACCTTATCTGCATCGGAAATGGTAGGCTAAGCTTTGGGACGCTCAAAAACTTCATCGCAGATGTTGTCGAAGCCTAAAATCAGTCGGTAAAACGGCCCAAAATCGACTGCTAAAGGTTTTACGAGGTATAATCAAAAAAAAATTTTGTTGAACTTTCGAAAAATTGTGCCAAAATTGAGGTTTTCAGAGCATATTAGAGGAAAATTTTTCGAATTTTTTTTTAAAAAAAAATCGGCATTTTTGTTTTTTTAATCACTTTTTTTTTAAATTTTTCATTTTTGTTTAACAACCCTACTCGGGAGGCGATTGCATATCATTGTAGTTCTTCGAACTCCCTGATTGATTTAGCACAACTTTGATTTTTGTATTTTTTTTAATTAAAAAACAAAAATGACGATTTTTGTTTTTTTAACAACCCTACTACAGACCAGGCATTGAGGCAAGAAAAGAAGAGGCAATAAAAATAAAAGCTGCAAGCAAACATTACCCGGTTCGCCTTCCGCACAATCTTCTTCGGATCAGAAGTTTCTGAATCCATGATTTTTCTTTCACCGAACCGAACTGCTGAAAAGAAAACAGTACTGTTAAACAATCATGGGTTTCGCAAAACTACTAGGGAGGCTTCGTGTCGTGGTGACGTGATAGACCAGACTAGGGTTCGAAAAAAAAGTGAAAATCCCGATTTTTATTAAATTAAACCAAATTTGGTATCAATTTTTTTCTATTAATTAAAAAAAATTCCAAAATCAGTACCGTGGGCCCAAAACAATTTTCGAAGGGGGGTATGGTGCCGTGGGGCAGTACTGGGGTTAGGGGGAAAAAAATCCGGATTTTTTTTTTTAAATTAATAAAAAAAAAATTAAAAAAAAATTTTTTTTTTTACAAGTTAGGTTTGTTCGAAGCGTCTCGTCGAGCTGAGTTCATCTAGACTATTTTCAGAACGATCCGGAAAACTATAAGAGCGAAAATCGTGTTTTATTGAAATTATGTCCATTTCATAGAGGGAAAGTTGCATTTTCAACAGTAAAACAGGACAATTTTCGACGTGTACTTGAATATTGAACCGTTCTTAGTTGTTCCTCTTTAGAAAATTACCAAAATTTGACTGTGTTCAAAAATTCCTGTTTGCTGTAGCTAAGTCGGCAACCCCTGTCGACCCGGTCGCCCCCCCCCCCCAAGACACTTACTTTCAGGTTCAACCAGCTATGCTATCTGCCACATGGCGAGAGCCCACTCTTCAAATCATCGTATCGAAAACACGTACCATGATTTCGCGATCACGTTGCGGGCAACTGACAGACGCAAGTTTAACACGTTAGTTTAGCTCAGCACGCAAGTTTTAACATGTGGCCATGTTATCGGGTATCTGATAAACGGTCGTGTGATGTGGTATTAACCAACATCTCCGCTCCAATTGTTTAACAATATATCGCACAACTCCATTGTAGACCTATAACATACGCCAATCAACAAAATATCATGTTCATCTCATGGCCTACCGACTAGGGTTGTTAAAAAAAACAAAAATCGTCATTTTTGTTTTTTTTTTTTTAATTTAAAAAAAAAAAAAATTTCAAAAATCAAAGTTGTGCTAAATCAATCAGGGAGTCCGAAGAACCACATATGATATGCAAGCGCCTCCCGAATGACTCCCATATGACGGAACTTTGCAGATTTTGTTTTGGTGACCTCAATTACCCTTTTTCCAAACCGTCACCATGCCTCTTCTTGTGTTTTGACCTCCAAAACGTCACTAATTGTCCCCAGCTAAACTAATGCTAAAGTGAAGACAAACATACCGCCTTGAAATTCGATCAATTCTTCTGATGGTGTTGCGACGACACGACACGAAGCAGCAAGCAACCAGACAACGTAGCGCTTGCAAACGGAGCAGCGAGCACAATCGGACGCTCTGCGAGGCGAATCGTCACCTTATCTGCATCGGAAATGGTAGGCCAAGCTTTGGGACGCTCAAAAACTTCATCGCAGATGTTGTCGTAGCCTAAAATCAGTCGGTAAAACGGCCCAAAATCGACTGCTAAAGGTTTTACGAGGTATAATCTAAGAAAATTTTTGTTGAACTTTCGAAAAATTTTGCCAAAATTGAGGCTTTCAGAGCATATTAGAGGAAAATTTTTCGAATTTTTTTTTTTTTTTTTAAATCGGCATTTTTGTTTTTTTTAATCACTTTTTTTTAAAAAAAAAAAATTTTCATTTTTGTTTAACAACCCTACTACCGACTGAAAAAACATGTTCTAAGTTGCAAGAAAACGATTTCTGAAACGATATTTCAATTCAGTTAAGTCATTTCAACGCTAAAAATTGACTCTAGAAGTCATCGAAATCGAAAAACATGGAGTACGTCGGTCAAAATGACCAAATAATGACATGTACCTAAGCACACAAAGAAGTTGGGAAGAAAATTTGGTTTGAACTTTCAAAAAATTATGCCATAAATCGAATTTTCAGAGCAAAGTAGAAGAAAAATTTTTAAATTTTTTTTTAAGTTTGAAAAAAAATCCAAATTTTTTTTTAACGAAAAAAAAATAAAAAAAAAAATTTTTTCAAAGCCCCTAACCCTAAGTACCGTGGGCGGGGGGGTGGGGGGGGGTACACCCCCCCGGAGCACCGGGGAGCGTCGGGTGGGGGGGGGGGGGCACCGTGCCACCCCCCCCCCCTAAAACCGGGCACCCCCCCATCGGACCCCCCCCCTCTAAAATTTGGCCCACACCCCCCCCCCCACACCCCCCATGAAATTTTGTCTGGCGGAGACCCCCCCCCCAAAATTTTCTGCACACCCTAAATTTTTTTCGAAAATCATGATTTTTTGTCTATAAAGTCTATAATATAAGCTGAATATATGATAACTTGACCATCTTCATTGTAATTTCAAAGATTTTGCAGCTAAATTTAGCGTTTTTCCTTTAAAATTTAAGCGAAAAAATTTCATGGGGGGGGTGGGGGGTGGACCCCCCCCCCACAGAAAATTTTGAAAAAATGCACCCCCCATGGGACCAGTACCGTGGGCGGGGGGGGGGGG
Organism: Theristus sp. LFF4_11; assembly: GCA_030248135.1. NCBI lineage: Eukaryota > Metazoa > Nematoda > Chromadorea > Monhysterida > Xyalidae > Theristus > Theristus sp. LFF4_11. The sequence continues at coordinate 58,502 of JASANC010003870.1, forward strand.
GGGGCGGGGGTACACCCCCCCCAGAGCACCCGAGACCGTCGGGTGGGGGGGGGGGGGGGGCACCGTGCCACCCCCCCCTAAAACCGGGCACCCCCCCCCCATCGTACCCCCCCCCCCTCGAAAATTTGGCCGACCCCCCCCCCCCCCCCCCCGGGAATTTTGTCTGGCGGAAACCCCCCCCCCCAAAATTTTCTGCACACCCTAAAATTTTTTTCGAAAATCATGATTTTTTGTCTATAAAGTCCATAATATAAGCTGAATATATGATAACTTGACCATCTTCATTGTAATTTCAACGATTTTGCAGCAAAATTTAGCGTTTTTCCTTCAAAATTTAAGCGAAAAATTATCATGGGGAGGGTGGGGGGGGGGGCCCCCCCCCCCCCCCACAGAAAATTTTGAAAAAATGCACCCCCCCCCCCATGGGACCCCCCTGGGGGGGGGGGTCCCACGTTACCATAGGTTGGACCCCCCCCTCACTTTTTGGTCGGCAGCCCCCCCACGGTACCATACCCCCCCCCCTCGAAATTTTTTTTGGGCCCACGGTACTGCATGGGACCCCCTGGGGGGGGTCCCACGTTTCAATCGGTTGGACCCCCCCCACATTTTTTGGTCGGCCCCCCCCCCCCCCCCCCCCCACGGCACCATACCCCCCTTCGAAAATTGATTTGGGCCCACGGTACTGCCGTGGGGGGGGGGTGCCGACCAAAAAGTGAGGGGGGGGGGTCCAACCTATGGTAACGTGGGACCCCCCCAAGGGGGTCCCATGGGGGGTGCATTTTTTCAAAATTTTTTGTGGGAGGGGTCCACCCCCCCCCCCCATAGTTGTTCCAGATCCAGAGCCGAGGGGTTGGGGGCAGTACCGAAGGCGAAAGCAAATTTTCGAGGGGGGGGGGGTGTCGTCACGTGGGGGGGGGGGGGGTGCCGAAAATTTTTCAGTGGGGGGGTGGCAGTCATGGTACAGTGACACCCCCCCAGGCGTGGGCCATGGGGGGTGCACTATTGTAGAAAATTTTCTGGGGGGGTGCACACCCCCCACCCCACCCATGAGATTTTTTCGCTTAAATTTTGAAGGAAAAACGCTAAATTTTGCTGCAAAATCTTTGAAATTACAATGAAGAATGTCAAGTTATCATATATTTAGCTTATATTATGGACTTTAAAGACAAAAAATCATGATTTTTGAGCAAAAATTCATTATTTTTAGGTGGTCCGAGAAAATTTTGGGGGGTGTCACTGTTACTTAGGTCCATCGAGGGGTGGGGGGGGTGTCTAGCAAATTTTGAGGGGGGGGTGTGGATGGTCCAGTGTCAGGTTTTGGGGGGGTGGGTGTCGCGTGACCCCCCCCCACACCCCCCACGCGGAGGTCTCGGGTGCTCTGGGGGGGGGGGTGTACCCCCCCACCCCCCTCGTCGTCATAGTTGTTCTCGGGGGGGGGGGGCTGGGGGGGCCCGCCCCCCCCAAAAAATTTTCGAATCTATCTCTATCAAACAGGTTTTTTCGGCTCAGCTATTATCTATCTGAAAAATTTTCTCAGCCAGCCATCTATCTGAAATTTTTTGTCTTCGAAGACATAAAATGAGTCAATTTTTGACCAAAATTGACCATTTTTGCTCGTAATTCTTGAAAATTTCGCCAATTTTAGGTAAAATACGCGTTTATACTTGATTTTTAGTGTATTTTTAGCATTATTTTGTTGTTTTTATAGCTTTTTAGCGTTTTAGCTATCTATCTATCAAATTTCAAAATTTTGACCGCCCCCCCCCCCAAAGTCACATGCCCCCCCGCGGCACCCCCAAAATTTTGCAGCTATCTATCTATCTGGAAAATTTGCTCCAGCTATCTATATCGGCCCCCCCCCCCCAACCCCTCGGCTCTGGAACAACTATGCTCGTCTTCGGTACTGTTTGGGGGGGGGGGGCGATATAGATAGCTGGAGCAAATTTTCTAGATAGATAGATAGCTGGAAAATTTTGGGGGGGGGGGCCGCGGGGGCCATGTGACTTTGGGGGGGGCGGTCAAAATTTTGAAATTTGATAGATAGTTAAAATTGTTTTTTGTTTTTAAAAAAAAAATTTTTTTTTTAAATTTCAAAAATCAAAGTTGTGCTAAATCAATCAGGGAGTCCGAAGAACCACATATGATATGCAAGCGCCTCCCGAATGACTCCCGTATGGCGGAACTTTGCAGATTTTGTTTTGGTGACCTCAATTACCCTTTTTCCAAACCGTCACCATGCCTCTTCTTGTGTTTTGACCTCCAAAACGTCACTAATTGTCCCCAGCTAAGCTAATGCTAAAGTGAAGACAAACATACCGCCTTGAAATTCGATCAATTCTTCTGATGGTGTCGCGACGACACGACACGAAGCAGCAACCAGACAACGTAGCGCTTGCAAACGGAGCAGCGAGCACAATCGGACGCTCTGCGAGGCGAATCGTCACCTTATCTGCATCGGAAATGGTAGGCTAAGCTTTGGGACGCTCAAAAACTTCATCGCAGATGTTGTCGAAGCCTAAAATCAGTCGGTAAAACGGCCCAAAATCGACTGCTAAAGGTTTTACGAGGTATAATCAAAGAAAATTTTTGTTGAACTTTCGAAAAATTGTGCCAAAATTGAGGTTTTCAGAGCATATTAGAAGAAAATTTTTCGAATTTTTTAAAAAAAAAAATCGGCATTTTTGTTTTTTTTAATCACTTTTTTTTTTTTAAATTTCATTTTTGTTTAACAACCCTATCCACCCCCACCCCCCCATGATAATTTTCGCTTAAATTTTGAAGGAAAAACGCTAAATTTTGCTGCAAAATCGTTGAAATTACAATGAAGAAGGTCAAGTTATCATATATTCAGCTTATTTTATGGACTTTATAGACAAAAAATCCTGATTTTCGAAAAAAATTTTACGGTGTACGTAAAATTTTGGGGGGGGGGGGTCTCCGCCAGACAAACTTTCATGGGGGGGTGTGGGGGGTGTCGGCCAAATTTTCGAGGGGGGGTCCGATCAGTACCGTGGGCGCGGGGGGGGGTGGAGGGGGGGGTACACACACCCCCCCAGAGCACCAGAGACCGTCGGGTGGGGGGGTGGGGGGGGCACCGTGCCACCCCCCCTTCGAAAATTGTTTTGGGCCCACGGTACTGGGTCCGATGGAGGGGGGGGGTGCCCGGTTTTAGGGGGGGTGGCACGGTGCCCCCCACCCCCCCCGCCCACGGTACTGTCAAAATGCCGGAGGAAAATCTGATCTACTGGTCGACAAAAATGGGTGCATTCGATCCGCGCTGAGTTCGAATATTGCACATTCAAAACCAAATAAAAATGTTTTGGCTTTTAAAATTAATTGACAAAAACTTTCATGAAAATTAACCTCCGAGCCGACTAGGGTTGTTAAACAAAAATCGCAATTTAAAAAAAAAGTGATTAAACCAGTACCGTGGGCCCAAAACAATTTTCGAAGGGGGGGGGGGGTATGGTGCCGTGGGGGGGGGAGGGGGTGCCGACCAAAAAGTGAGGGGGGGTCCAACCTATGGTAACGTGGGACCCCCCCATGGGTGTCCCATGGGGGGGGGTGCATTTTTTCAAAATTTTCTGTGGGGGGTCCACCCCCCCCCATGATAATTTTTCGCTCAAATTTTGAAGGAAAAACGCTAAATTTTGCTGCAAAATCGTTGAAATTACAATGAAGATGGTCAAGTTATCACATATTCAGCTTATATTATGGACTTTATAGACAAAAAATCATGATTTTCGAAAAAAAAATTTTAGGGTGTACGGAAAATTTTGGGGGGGGGGGGTCTCCGCCAGACAAAATTTCATGGGGGGTGTGGGGGGGTGTCGGCCAAATTTTCGAGGGGGGGGTCCGATGGGGGGGTGCCCGGTTTTTTTGGGGGGGGTGGCACGGTGCCCCCCACCCCCCGCCCACCCGACGGTCTCTGGTGCTCTGGGGGGGGGGGGTGTACCCCCCCCCCCCCCCCCTCGCCCACGGTACTGGATTAAACAAACAAAAATTCTGATTTAAAAAAATTTAAAAAAAATCCTTTAGAACTTTTGAAAACCTTAATTTTGGTAATTTTTCGAAAGTTCAACAAAAATTTTCTTTGATATTACCTTGTAAAACCGTCAGCAATCGATTTTGGACCGTTTTACCGATAGATTTTAGGCTTGAACAACGTTTCGAATGATATACCCATACGTGAGTACAAAAGCCGACTTTTGCAATAATAATGCAACTGAGAGCCATTGTCACTTAGTTTTTCATCTTTACATGTCGGACTGAGTTTCTGGAACAATGGGTGGTTTTGTCAATACTCAACCCTGTCATGATAGTTTAGATAAAGTGTGGTTTTTTGTGTCATTTCTATATGCTAAAAACGCACTTTTGCAACATGCATGTAGCATGTACGACAACCACCCCCCCCCCACCCCAAAAGAAAGCTCGCTCGGACACTGGTGCACTGTTATTCGTGAAACACGCGTGATGCGAAACAAAGCAGCGCCACTGGAGCGCCTGATTTGGGCGTTCACGCTGACGGTCTGCTGCGTCGCCCTGTACTATCGGGCGTACTCAGACGCGTGGCACAATGATTGGTCGTTGTTGCTCAAAGTTTTTCATCGACAACAGGTGAAAATTTCAAATTCAACTCGAATTATTTCTAAAAAAACATAGACCGCATAAACTCGTGTAACTAATTCTACCATGCTTCGTGTAAAAAGTCTGGTTTTTCCTCAATGTGTCTATCGTGTTTTTAGAGTCACGCTGCTTAAGGCCCATTCATGCAAGCGCGCGCTGAAGCGCGCTGACGCGCGCTGACCAGCTTCATCATGAATGATGAAGCGACGTGAAGTGAAGCCCTGCTTTGTTTTGGGAATTTTATCCATTCACGAACGCGCGCGCTGAAGCGCGCTGACGCGCTTCATCATGAATGATGAAGCGGCCTGAAGTGAAGCTGCGTCAGCCGCTGCGGCTTTTTAGGTTTTTTGTCCATTCACGAACGCGCGCGCTGAAGCGCGCTGAAGCGCGCTGACCAGCTTCATCATGAATGAAGAAATGAAGCTGCGTCAGCCGCTGCGGCTTTTGATGTCCGGACCCCAAATGCCGCAGCGGCTTGTCTGAAAAATGAAACGTATTTGCATAATTTCTGCGCTTTCAATTGTGATAGATGCAGACCAAAAAGGGAATGAATTTAATTGTGGTAAAATTAAATTAATTGAGGAATACAGTAAGTTTTATTGTGCTGCGTTTGTGAAAGAAACCAACAGATAAAAACGATAAAAACAACTGGGCTAAGACGGGTTTCGAACTTTGGCCTCTGTGCTGACAGGTACAACATGTTACCACTGCACTATAGTAGTTGACAGGCGGGAAGCTCTCTAGGTGTTTGTTCATTAAATGTCGTTCAGTTTTATCGTTTTGTGCTGTTGTCTGTGTTGTCTCCGTACGTGCTGTTTAGTACACACTATATACCGCTTCGATTCGTTGTTTTTGCCGTTTCAGTGAATGTTTTGATCTTTTGATTTGTGCAACATTCACTAATCATGTGCTGCCGTTGATGAATTTTTTTTGCAATGCTCTACACCAACAATCAGCGATTTTGCACACACAAATTTGATGTCCGGACATCAAATGCCGCAGCGGCTGACGCAGCTTCATTTCATCATTCATGATAGCGCACTTCAGCGCGCGTCAGCGCGCTTCAGCGCGCGCGTTCGTGAATGGGCAAAAAACCTAAAAAGCCGCAGCGGCTGACGCAGCTTCATTTCTTCATTCACGATGAAGCTGGTCAGCGCGCTTCAGCGCGCTTCAGCGCGCGCGTCCGTGAATGCGCATGTGCTCCAAAACTGAAGCGCGCTGACGCACGCTGAAGCGCGCTGTTTTTTTGCTTCGTGAATGTGTAGCAAAGTGAAGCGCGTCAGCGCGCTTCAGCGCGCTTCAACCTCCATGAATGGCGCTTTACGCAGCTCGCAGTGGCTGGCATGCTTGCACTGCTTTTGTGATGTTTATACGTGTTGTTTGTCTTTTTTGGTTCTGCGACTCAATGCGTTTGCAGATTTGTCGAAGAGTTTCACGCTTGATGTATAGCAATTCAAAATGACCCCAGGGACTCAACCCGTAACTCAGCTCTAGTTTTTTGTAATGGTCGATTTAATAGCAGACATTCAGTCAACGGCTTGCATTCACACTCCGTATGACAAAAAATACCAAAAACACACAAATTCAGGATTATCTGCCAAACGCAACAAGTTTAATCGGGCGATTGCTGATGAAAATGACAATATTAGAGCGTCGTAGGGCTTCAGTAAGTTTGTCTCCGAATTGTTATGACTGAAATATTTAAAAAAATTATCATGAAAAGTCCGCCAAATCTGATGTGAAAAAGCTACTAAAACAAATATAAACGCAAACGTAGAAAGTGTCAAAAACATTTAATAAAATTTGGCCGAATAAAAACGTAATATTTGCGTCAGTTTTTGCTTTTCAGGTTTGCAAAATGCCAAATCCAGACATTCATGATCCAAGAATTCGCGTATACCTCAAGAAAGGCTGGGCACTACTGTGTAATAAAGTGCAGGTGCGTATAGACTACGGTATTACAGGTTTTTTCAACAAGAGTTCACCCCACCTCCTGGCCCAAGGTTGCGCCTCATTGGACGCGCATCGAATGCATCAACACATCTTTTATCTGTGAAGTTATTTTTCTTGTCTTTGACAATCTTGCACCATTGTCTTACACCAAAAACCCCATCCTTTTCTGAAGCCCGGGTAGGTATAATAGCCCCCAAAAAGGTCTGTCTTCGGTACTGGTTATTATGCGTGCGGCAAAATGTTGCTCTTTCTACAGTCCAACTCAATAACATATACAACTAGCTGATTGGTTGGTGTTCGCGTGATGCATGCATTCTGTGCAAGACGACCATCGCAATTTTCAGAAATTCGTGCACAGAATGCATGCATCAACCAATCAGCTATTATCTTTTCTTTAAGACCTGCGACTCAAAGCAGTTGTGGACGTGAAAGGAAACTAGGTTTCAATCTTTATGTGGTAATTCAGAATAGCCTAAGTGACCCAGCCTTATTTAGGGGACTCGGATCCATTTGCCAATTTTGAATTCCCGCGTCGTGCATTCATGAGACTGCTTACTCATCTATGCGCGCATTGAGACGCGGGACCAAAATAAAAGATAGTTGGATATGTTGTTGAGTTAGACTGCAATAAAAAAACTTGAAAAGTACGTTTTCAGCCTCAGTTAACCGAGTTTACTGACAATGGAACGCTGATGCTTCGCCACGACGAGGCATCGCAGTTTGGTTTGACCAACGTTTCGTGTTCGTATCAGTGCTTCGAGCAGCCGCTGCCGCCAGCGAGCAAACCGTGGCCTTCCGCTGTTTATCAAAACAATGTTTCATTTCAGGTTTGTCGTGAAAGTTCTGCAGACGAATATTTCTTTTCTTTCGTTTCTCAGACTGTTTCAATCATAATCTAGGCTCTTTTTGTTGAACAGTATACACGACTCTTCTTTCCTAAGGACACCGCGCATCCAAACTGCGAATTTTTCGAGGTCCGCTGTCTCAACCACAGTTCGAGTGTCAAACGGCTTGTTTACGTCGATTCGTATGCCCGGGTGACGCCGAAAAGAAACGAAACTGACAACGAATTATTACTTTCAAATAAAAGTTGGTCATCGTTTTGATAATGCCCTTCCTCAACTTTCATACATGAAGCTTGCTCTTTGCGGTTTCGCCAGGTAGACGCGGTACCCCCTGGCTTCTCAGTGCGACGGACACCAGGCAGAACTGCCAAAGGTGTTTTACCACAGACAGATCTTATGGTCTGGGTAAAACATCAGCGAACCTGAACAACATGTTTTTCACAAAAAATCGAAAACCTTACGAGCAAAAAGAATCTTTTCATGCAGTTCCGCATAGCTGCTAGGAGGATCGGTTGGAGCGATTTCTGACACGCAGAAAATTAATGCAGATTAGGATGCAAATGTTGATGCAGAGGCAGATTTAGATGCAGTATAGTCGATTCACATGCAGAATCCTGTGCTGAAATAATTGTCAAAAACGAAACAAAACAAACGGATCATGATACAGGTTCAACGCTTTAAAGTTTAGGTATGTACAATGTATGTTTACCGCACATCCGTTTTTGTTTGTGTCTGCATCTGCATCGATATATGTGCGAACATTGGCATCTGCATCTGCATTGTTTTCCTTCGTGGATGTGGACAAAAAATTAGATTGATAACAAAGTTCGATCTTCAGCTGTATACCGCCATACCGGTTCAGCAAATCCAAATTTTAATAATTCCGGACCGGAAACCTTTGTTTAGCGTGTCTGCCATTTTGCAGCGCGGGCGTCCGTATTGGTGTTTGTCATCGATTCTCTGTCACAGCACAACTTTCTGCGACTGTTCAATCGCACTTCCAAAACACTCCAGCAGCGTCTCGGCGCGATTCTGTTCAAACAACACTCGAAAGTCGCCTTAAACAGTCTGCCAAATTTTTCCGCTATGATGACAGGTGTTTCCAAATTGAGGTTTTTTTATTTTTTTTTGTTTTCCATCAAAATCATGCATGCTCCACACGGAAAATCCACACATAGCATCTTTATTGTGAGTAAAAGGTTAATCGGTTATTTCAGTTCTTTATGTGTGTGGTGATTGATGTGTGAGTGTGTGTGACTTCAAATCTTTTTGGACAAACCGTGCTTAGTGTTGACTGTTGGCTGCACTGATACATATACGTAGGTAAAGAAAGATAAAACTGACAAACTCCATAAACAAAGTATGAAAGCGTGATAGAACATGACCAGAGAAAGAATTTTTCAGGTCACCACATATCTCACTGGACAAACACAAGCATCGCAGACTGGCCGTTTCTTTGGACGGATTTTGAGAAAAAGGGTTACAAAACAATGCTGATTGAGGAGCGGGGGAGCTCGTTTTTTGTGTCTCACGAATTTCGAGACCTTCGTTACATCGGCAGCCAGAAGCCGACGACCACTCATTTGTATATGTACGTTTGTTCATGGTTTCAGTGCTTAATATTTGAACTGTACGAGCTGATTAAGGGCCAATCAGTGCAATGATAATCTTTGTTTCAACAGCCTTTCAAAAAAGGCAAAAAGCACGCACTTTCAAACAATGTGACCGAATTTTTTTCAAGTTGAATGAATGAAGACTCCCATTAAATTGGATGTTGCATTGGATTCCTTTTTCTTGGACGAATCTGCGTGCTTCATTTGAATCGACGCCCTCAGGCCGTATACAGTGCATCAAAACCGACTGCGAGAACAGTTGCAAAAGCACGTCTATGGAGCACGCAAAGAGACCGTTTTTTGCTATCTTAATCGTCCCAGTCACCAGCAGCACCTGGAGTATCTTCGATCGTTCTTCACGAGTTACGATCGCGAAACGCCGAAGTTCGCTCTCAGTTGGCTCAATGAAATATCGCATGGCGATCTGAATCAGGTTTGAAATTATTGGGGCACAACGATTTTCAGTGAACCATACTTTGTACATACACAAATACCGTAAAACTCTTGCATATAAGGTTCCTCCCACTTATAAGACCCCCCCCCACCCAATAGTGGGCGGAGTGTCACATGACGGGAAACCAAAAAATTCAAAGTTTTGACTTGGTCGAAATCCCACTTCTTTTTTATAAGGCCGGGCTTTCCTGATCTTCGCTTTATAAGACCTCCTCCCACTTATAAGGTTGTCACACAAAATTCCACTTTTTTTCAGAAATTTTTGATTTTCAAATCTATATAAGGAGACCTTATATGCAAAACTTTACGGTACAGTATGGCCGGTTAAACATGGCAGCTTTTTTCAGGGTGCAAGGAGCGCGCGAATTTTGAATGAAAGAAAAAAACGTTCATAAACTGAATTGTGTGCCAAATTTGACGCGTTTTTTTAAACTAATGGATTATCCGCGCTATTCTGTTTATTCTTTATCCCTTGTACACATGATTGGGAATTACGTTGGCTTTTTTGAAAAAGACAACTAGTCTGCGGCTAATCCCGCCTTGATGGACTGCCTCATTTATTCGGCCATACTGTATATAGACGGCATCAATTTTTATCAACATTATAAGCTCACGACAAAACTGATTGGTCGCATTTGAGGTTTCAGCGCCAAGAACTTAGCACATTACGTGCTGTTCTTTTGAGTGCTTGGAAAGTAACCAAGTAGGCGGGGGGGGCAGCCGATCTGGATTGATGTTGATGATGATCGTTTGCTGTCGTTCCAGTGAACATTCAGTTACGGTTACTGTGCCTTTTCAGGTCGGCAACTTTGACTTCGACCTACCGGAGTTCTTTGAGCGCCTTCAGCCGTACCTCGCGAACACCTGGCTGTTCTTCATGAGTGACCACGGCTTTCGCCTGGGCGCCATTCGAACGACGTACGTTGGCTTCGTCGAGGACAACATGCCGTTGTTCATGATCGCACCGCCGTCGCACGCGTCCGACGCACTGCGCCAAGTGATCCGAGCGAATTCAGAGGCCCGTTCCGGTGTTGCTGAAGCTGTGTTGCTCGATTGTTTGAGCCTATAGTTATTTTTCATTATAAATGTCCGGATTTTACATTGTACAATGTGCATAGTCGGACTGGAGAATTTAGGGCATTAGCTGATTGGCTGGTGCGTGACTTCTGATAAGGTTCAAACGCCAGTTCTTTTTCTGAAAAAATAAAACGTCGCCTTAAAATTTGCTTCTTTGTTTCTGCATCTAAACCACAAACATTTTTTTCGCTAAAAATCCAAACATTCATAAGCACAATTAACCACTCAAATATAAAAAAATTATGAGCTCGCATTGCAGATTCTAACCAGTCCATTTGACCTTCACGCCACACTGGAGCACATTTTGCATGGTGAAAAACGATCAAATTCCCCTGGCAGCAGTTTACTGCGGCCGCTGGATCCGCTGAGAAACTGCATGGATGCTGGTGTGCCGATTGAATACTGTCTCTGTGGAGGTGAACAAGCCGGCCATTGAATCTTTTATTGTGATAGAAAAGACAATTGGGTTGAAGTATGTATCTTTGAAATGGGTAATGTTTTGAAAATGTTTAGCTGTTTTCTCTTTAGTTCTAGTTTGAAAAAAGAGGTGCAGGCGTCATTTGAATTTTCCTTTGAAACCTCGCGGTTACATTTACGCTGTCAGAACATGTTTGCCCAGAACTGCACGAGTCAAACCACAGTGAAGCGAAGAAGCTGAAGGAGAAACTTGTTCCGGAGGCAGCGCGTAAAATTGTCGACGGCGTCAACTGGTGGCTATGGGTTTGATTAAATTCTCACTTTCTGAACGAATGTTTCATTATTTTTAATTGTTTGTTACCCTTAAGTGTGCTAGGGCGATTTCCACTGGGAGCGCGACGGTGTTTCAAACATTTCCAAAGTTCAGCAGTAACAATGGATTTTCAGTGGTTGATATGAAGGTGGATCCACCCATATAAATCTGTAATTAATTTTCAGTTTCAATGAAAGAATTTCATACTGTGTCTGACGTGTGCCCATTCTTAGGAAGCGCAGCACATGCAAAAATGTGCTCATCTCAAGTTTGACGCAGTCGAAAGCGCTGAAATGTTTGATTTGGAGGTCGGTCGAAAGCTGAAGGTCATGGTGCGCGTGCGACCAAGCGGCGGACTCTTGGAGGTTGCTGCGTCTAAAACACGCACTCAAAAAATGCGAAAGTCATTCCAAAATTCATTCCATGCTAAAAAAATCTCTTCAAAAGTTTATTTCCTGCCAAAATCCATCACAAAATTTTAAAAAGTCGCAGATAATCCATCATTGATTCATCACATTGTTTCGCATAAAATTTACGAACGGATTCTGGCATTTTTTCAACGTGAATCCAGTGCAATTGGAAACAATGTTTCCGTTTCAGCTTTTCAGAAAGAACAAGCCATTCTCTGTTCTGATATACACATTGTGTATGTCTATCGTTTTCGCACTTGACCGAGGCTATTGTTCTATTGTCTAGGCACCGTTTCTAATCACCACTGACGATCATCCAAAAGTCACCACCAATAATGTGCATTCCCATTTGCGCTCTCCCTTCAAGAAGACAGCTACCAACGTCACGACGTCAGACGGACGACCACTGCACTTGCATCTGGTCGGCCAAATCCAACGTGTCAACTCGTTCTGGCATCAGGCTGGATGTGTGATACAACTGATGGAGTATTGCTATTGTCTCTCAAAAGGGTGATTTGAGTCAAACAACAACAGATTGGATAGACTGGTGAAGAGCCTTGACTTGAGTTGAACATGAAACGTATGCACGGAATTATGAATTGTGATGATGATTGAATGTTTAGTGAACTTCTATGTTATTTCGTGAAATTACGATTTCTGATAACACAAGTGTTTGAAACTCATAGAGCTGAACGTGGGATATGAACCAGTGCGTTTTCGCGTTTTCTTTCTGAAGTATTCAAGAAACTACTATGGAACACAGAAAAATCATTTGGAACGAGAAACACGGACCTGGGTTTGGATCCATATGCTGCAAAAATTAGGCACAAATTTTTTTTGATGTTCGAGGGAGAGTTATTTTCATGAAATTTTTGCCATTTATCTTTATAATTACTAGCAGTTGACCCGTGCCTACGGCCCGGGTAAGCAATGTTTGCGATTTTGTTAACAGCAAGGTGCACCCGCGGATTCATCGACATTTATTTGCTTCTGTTTTCCTGGAACTGGAAACGTGTTGATTTTTTTAACCAAAGCTTTCACGCATTTAAATTCGTTGATACCGTTTGGGGCAAGCGTTCCGCGTTTATTTTTATCTCGAGAACCCGCTCGATTTTTAAAAGTACTTTTCAAACGTTTCAATTGTTTGTTTTCATGCTTTTCGATTCGGTGTCAATTCTATGTCAAAAATGATTTTTTATGACTCTGTTTCGCTGATTTTGCAATTGTTGAGAATTTTTTTTTCTAAACTAATTAAATTTGCTGCTCCGGTTTGTTATTAGCTAGTTATTAAACTCTGTTAAAGGCAAGTCGTTCCCGTTAGATTTTTTCTGGTTGACCGAAATTGTTCAAACGTGACTTGATTGTTTGACAATTTCATTTTTCAAAGTCGCTAAGTTTGACGTAAAGAGACCCGTTTATTTTTTATTTAACAGAACCGGCCGGAATCGATACCCGTTTATTTGCACAATCTCATGGTGAGTCCGCTTTTGCACAAAATTTTTTTTAACAATATGATTTCAGTTTCTGCTATTTTTAAATTGCAAATTTGTGTTCTCCTCAATTTTGATTTTTGAAAGTCACAGGATTTGAGTAAAAATTTTGTAAAAACTGCTGTTTGTTTAGTGCTCGCACAATCGATGTTCATGACCTGTTTCATTTTGCTTTGATCGAATATTCCGCATCAATGTTACCCGTGTATTTGGTTGGAAAAAATTGGGATTCAATTATTATTCACAGGAAAACCACTTCTGTAAAAAAAATTCAAAAGCCGATTTCGTTTCTGTTGGTTTTTCAAAGTCGCAAATTTGTTTTATTGGGAGACCCGTTTTTCCAATTCTTGCTATCAATCATAATCGGATGTGCCGTCAATTCTGTGCGATAATGGCTTCTTTGAAGCAATTCGTTCCCGCACATTATAATCTCATTTTTTACATCACCACCAACCAACCTGACCATTGCGACGGAACGTTGATGACAGAACTGAATGAATCATGATGACTCGTTGTTGAAAAAACCGAAAGAGAGAAATTGATTCGCATAGAAAAATTGCTAAAAAGTGATAGCAACATTTTTATTTCGCTACCTTAAATAGCAAAAAGTTGGACGGACAGACGGACAGACAGACAGACAAAGTATTATTTTAGTATTATAGATAAACGTGACCCAATGCGTTTGCACGCACAGATAGATAGCGAAAAAATATCATGGGGGGTGGGGGGGACCCCCCAACAGAAAATTTTGAAAAAATGCACCCCCATGGGCCCCCCATGGGGGGTCCCACGTTACCATAGTTTGGACCCCCCCTCTCACTTTTTGGTCAGTACCGAAGACGAGGGGGGGGTGGGGGGGGTACCCCCCCCCCCGAGCACCCGAGACCTCCGCGTGGGGGGGAGGGGGTGGGGGGGGGTCACGAGACACCCACCCCCCAAAACCTGACCCTGGACCATCCACACCCCCCCTCGAAATTTGCTAGACACCCCCCCCCCCCACCCCCCCCCTAGATGGACCTAAGTAACAGTGACACCCCCCAAAAATTTTCTCGGACCACCCAAAAATCATAAATTTTTGCTCAAAAATCATGATTTTTTGTCTTTAAAGTCTATAATATAAGCTAAATATATGATAACTTGACATTCTTTATTGTAATTTCAAAGATTTTGCAGCAAAATTTAGCGTTTTTCCTTCAAAATTTAAGCGAAAAAATCTCATGGGTGGGGTGGGGGGGTGTGCACCCCCCCCAGAAAATTTTCTACAATAGTGCACCCCCCCCCATGGCCCACGCCTGGGGGGGGGTGTCACTGTACCATGACTGACACCCCCCCACTGAAAAATTTTCGGCACCCCCCCCCACGTGACGACACCCCCCCCCCCTCGAAAATTTGCTTTCGCCTTCGGTACTGTTTTTGGTCGGCACCCCCCCCCCCCACACACGGCACCATACCCCCCTTCGAAAATTTTTTTGGGCCCACGGTACTGCCCCCCATGGCCCACGCCTGGGGGTGTCACTGTACTATGACTGACACCCCCCACTAAAAAATTTTCGGCACCACACCACGTGACGACACCCCCCCCCTCGAAAATTTGCTTTCGCCTTCGGTACTGGCGGTAGGGTTGTTAAAAAAACAAAAATCGTCATTTTTGTTTTTAAAAAAAAATTAAAAAAAAAAAAATTTCAAAAATCAAAGTTGTGCTAAATCAATCAGGGAGTCCGAAGAACCACATATGATATGCAAGCGCCTCCCGAACAGTACCGAAGACGAGGGGGGGTGGGGGGGGGGTACACCCCCCAGAGCACCCGAGACCTCCGCGGGGGGGGGTGGGGGGGTCACGCGACACCCACCCCCAAAACCTGACACTGGACCATCCACACCCCCCCTCGAAATTTGCTGAACACCCCCCCCCCACCCCCCCCCTAGATGGACCTAAGTAACAGTGACACCCCCCAAAAATTTTCTCGGACCACCCAAAAATCATGAATTTTTGCTCAAAAATCATGATTTTTTGTCTTTAAAGTCTATAATATAAGCTAAATATATGATAACTTGACATTCTTCATTGTAATTTCAAAGATTTTGCAGCAAGATTTAGCGTTTTTCCTTCAAAATTTAAGCCAAAAAATCTCATGGGTGGGGTGGGGGGTGTGCACCCCCCCCAGAAAATTTTCTACAATAGTGCACCCCCCCCATGGCCCACGCCTGGGGGGGTGTCACTGTACCATGACTGACACCCCCCACTGAAAAATTTTCGGCACCCCCCCCCACGTGACGACACCCCCCCCTCGAAAATTTGCTTTCGCCTTCGGTACTGCTCCCGAATGCCTCCCATATGACGGAACTTTGCAGATTTTGTTTTGGTGACCTCAATTACCCCTTTTCCAAACCGTCACCATGCCTCTTTTTGTGTTTTGACCTCCAAAACGTCACTAATTGTCCCCAGCTAAACTAATGCTAAAGTGAAGACAAACATACCGCCTTGAAATTCGATCAATTCTTTTGATGGTGTCGCGACGACACGACACGAAGCAGCAAGCAACCAGACAACGTAGCGCTTGCAAACGGAGCAGCGAGCACAATCGGACGCTCTGCGAGGCGAATCGTCACCTTATCTGCATCGGAAATGGTGGGCCAAGCTTTGGGACGCTCAAAAACTTCATCGCAGATGTTGTCGTAGCCTAAAATCAGTCGGTAAAACGGCCCAAAATCGACTGCTAAAGGTTTTACGAGGTATAATCAAAGAAAATTTTTGTTGAACTTTCGAAAAATTTTGCCAAAATTGAGGTTTTCAGAGCATATTAGAGGAAAATTTTTCGATTTTTTTTTAAAAATCGGCATTTTTGTTTTTTTTAATTATTTTTTTAAAAAAAAAATTCATTTTTGTTTAACAACCCTAACTGGCGGCCCACGGTACTGATATTGAGGAGGGAATTTATTTTTATTTTATTTTATTTTTATTTTATTTGTACGCGCGCCGGTTCCGGAAAACCGAAGGTACCAAACTCCGGCGGAGACGGGCAATACTGCCCCGAGCCCAATTTTACCCTCGGCTCAGGAGGGAATAGACCATTAGATGTTCATTGGTCACTCTAATTTTCCACGAGTATGTCTTGTCCACAGCGAGGTTCGAACCCCGTACCTACAGAACTGTAGGCCGAAGTTCTACCGCTACGCCACGGACGCGACCCCAAAAATTTTCGGCACCCCCCCCCCACGTGACGACACCCCCCCCTCGAAAATTTGCTTTCGCCTTCGGTACTGTTTTTGGTCGGCACCCCCCCCCCCCACACACGGCACCATACCCCCCTTCGAAAATTTTTTTGGGCCCACGGTACTGCCCCCCATGGCCCACGCCTGGGGGTGTCACTGTACTATGACTGACACCCCCCACTAAAAAATTTTCGGCACCACACCACGTGACGACACCCCCCCCCCTCGAAAATTTGCTTTCGCCTTCGGTACTGGCGGTAGGGTTGTTAAAAAAACAAAAATCGTCATTTTTGTTTTTAAAAAAAAATTTAAAAAAAAAAATTTCAAAAATCAAAGTTGTGCTAAATCAATCAGGGAGTCCGAAGAACCACATATGATATGCAAGCGCCTCCCGAACAGTACCGAAGACGAGGGGGGTGGGGGGGGGTACACCCCCCCAGAGCACCCGAGACCTCCGCGTGGGGGGGGGTGGGGGGGTCACGCGACACCCACCCCCAAAACCTGACACTGGACCATCCACACCCCCCCCAGAAAATTTTCGACAATAGTGCACCCCCCCTTGGCCCACGCCTGGGGGGGTGTCACTGTACCATGACTGACACCCCCCACTGAAAAATTTTCGGCACCCCCCCCCCCCACGTGACGACACCCCCCCTCGAAAATTTGCTTTCGCCTTCGGTACTGCTCCCGAATGCCTCCCATATGACGGAACTTTGCAGATTTTGTTTTGGTGACCTCAATTACCCCTTTTCCAAACCGTCACCATGCCTCTTCTTGTGTTTTGACCTCCAAAACGTCACTAATTGTCCCCAGCTAAACTAATGCTAAAGTGAAGACAAACATACCGCCTTGAAATTCGATCAATTCTTTTGATGGTGTCGCGACGACACGACACGAAGCAGCAAGCAACCAGACAACGTAGCGCTTGCAAACGGAGCAGCGAGCACAATCGGACGCTCTGCGAGGCGAATCGTCACCTTATCTGCATCGGAAATGGTGGGCCAAGCTTTGGGACGCTCAAAAACTTCATCGCAGATGTTGTCGTAGCCTAAAATCAGTCGGTAAAACGGCCCAAAATCGACTGCTAAAGGTTTTACGAGGTATAATCAAAGAAAATTTTTGTTGAACTTTCGAAAAATTTTGCCAAAATTGAGGTTTTCAGAGCATATTAGAGGAAAATTTTTCGATTTTTTTTTAAAAATCGGCATTTTTGTTTTTTTTAATCATTTTTAAAAAAAAAAATTCATTTTTGTTTAACAACCCTAACTGGCGGCCCACGGTACTGATATTGAGGAGGGAATTTATTTTTAATTTTTTTATTAAAAAATCGGCATTTTTCTTTTTTTATTAAGTTTTTTATATTTGTTTGACAACCACTCTCAGTCTCATTGATTGCCGTTTTGTTTGCCGTTTGGTTTTTTTTGCGGCGAATGTTTGCGGACGGCGACGGCGAGATTTGCCTTGCCACGAATTTTGGCCGTGCGGCGTAATTTGTTTTTCTCCATACCATTGAACCGGCATTTTTGTCGTCAGCCGTCACTATTTCTCATTTGAGGAATTCGCGATGTCGGCGGCAGTGGACGAAAAACGAATTGCCGAAGCGGAAGAGTGCAAAAAGCGTGCCGATAAACAGTGGGTTTATTGTGGTGAACTTGATGTTGATGTTGTTGGCTAAGGCTTGACATAGTTGTTCCAGAGCCGAGGGGTTGGGGAGGGGGCGATACAGATAGCTGGAGTAAATTTTCTAGATAGATAGCTGGAAAATTTTGGTGGGGGCCGCGGGGGGGGCATGCCGCATGCGACTTTGGGGGGGGGCGGTCAAAATTGTGAAATTTGATAGATAGATAGCTAAAACGCTAAAAAGCTATAAAAACAGCAAAATAATGCTAAAAATACACTAAAAATCGAGTATAAACGCGTATTTTACCTAAAATTAGCGAAATTTTCAAGAATTACGAGCATTTGGTCAAAAATTGACTCATTTTATGATTGCAATTGCCTTGCGTAGTCTTCAGCCTGAAAACGTCGTTGATCGGTTTGAAATTCAAGCCGGACTTCGACAGCGCCGCCAGCGAGTACGAGCGCGCAGCTGTTTGCTACAAAAACCTCCGACGCCCGGCAGAGTGCAAGGAGATGTACCTGAAAGCAGCCGATTGCCATCTCAACAACGGTGTCATCTTCCACACGGCAAAGTTAGTGCGTCTCTCTTCTGTTGTTGTTTGTCTCGTCGTGGGTGCTCAACTAGTTTTATGGGCAGCCGTTGAGATGAAAAACTTTGGAAAAAATGTAATTTCGTGAAAAAATAAAAATTTTCTGGAACATTTTCCGGAAAAATAGGCAACCGAACCCGAAACTTTCATGTGCTGTCGAAATTTTCCATCCATTCAAATACCGCAGTTCCTTCAAATTATTAATAGTTTTTCGGCTGCAGTTGATTTGAAGATTTAAAGAAAACAAAATGCCAAAAATTTTGAGAACCTCGCAAGAATGTTTTTGTACCGAATGTATTGTTTTTTAAACAAAGATTGTAACGAAGACACACCGGTATTTTGCCGGTTCCCGATTCTGTTTTTGCGACGAAACATCAGAACAGAGTGAAGATTGCGCACGACACAGGTGCAAAGAGCAAGCGGCAATGCTCAGTCGTGATCTCGGTCAAATCGACGACGCGAAATCGTTGATGGAGGAGGCTGCGCAGTTGTACGCCGAGCAGGGCACCACCGAGAGCTCCGTCTCCGCGCTCAGCAAGGCGGCGAAATTCTTCGAAGACAATGAGCCCGAAAAGGCGATCGATGTGCGTGCGGTCTTTCTTCGGCCTGTTGGCGCGCGGTTTTTTTGTTTCTTGGTGTTTTTTTTTGTCGTCGCCCGCAGTGTTGTGCGCCCTTGAACGTGCGTGACACACGACTCCCGTGTTGTTTGCGATCGTGTCGCGTATAACAGTCGTCACAGCAAACATCGCAAACGCAACAAATGGAAACGCGAAAAATCACGGCCGAAACCGAATCGCAAGCCTGAATGCGCACATTTTGTAGGTGGCTCTCCAAAGCCAAGCCTGATCCCTGCTCAGCACATAAAGTTCGCCGTTTGTGGTTTCGCCAGGCAGCCGCATGACGCGGTGTGTGCCCCGAAAATGTGCCTTTCGTGATGCTTTTGCAGATCTACAAGCGAGCGCTATATGCCGTGCAAGAGACGGACAAACTACGCCAAATGACCGAGTTCGCCAATCGCATCTCAAAACTGTACATTCGACTCGAAAAGTTGGTTTGCTTCCACCGACCGTCATGCTTGTTCGGTTGCGTTTTCGTTCGAGTGGGTAGTTCTCTCTTGCTATGTTTAGCTGAAGCACTTTCTAGCGGTTTGACAGACCCCATCCTGATCTTACAGATTACAGATTATCGATCATACAAACCACATGATGAACTCTGCTCTTATTTCGTATTTGCATTTGTATTTATGGCTTCTCCGGTGGTTCGAAAAGCCCGAAGGTGCCAAGTTCCGGTGGTTTAATAAGCGTGTACGCCGTGTGTGGACGGCAGAGTGTATGGTGGGCGAATGCGGTCGCCACGAGCAGCAGTCGTGATCTGTCTGTCGATTTCGCCCTTGATAACGTGTGGTCCGTTGCGGTCTGCACCGTGAATGTCTGTCAGACAGACGTGTGCGCACCGCGTTCCGCTGCACCGGCATATGGATGGAGCCTGGACTGACGCGGGCATCATGGGGCGTGTTCATGTAAATCATGAACTGTTCTCCTTCAGATACGACGACGCCGTCGACGCGATCAAGACGGAGATCGAGTGCTATGGCGACGAGGACCAGTGCGTCGGCAAGATCGGCCAGCTCGTCACTGCACTTGTGCTCGTGCACCTGAAACGGGGCGACTCGGTCGAGGCCGACAAGGCGCTGCAGAGCTTTGCTGGGTGCGTCCGTGTGCTTAGGCTTGGCAAAATACCGTTTTTTTTCAAATCATGGTAAAAAACCCGTATTTTTACCGGTAAAAAACGGTATTTTTACCATGCCAACCCTACGTGTGCTGCATATTTTTGTTTGTTTGCGTGACTTTTATAGATCCATAGCCCCACTCTTTCTTCAATTCACTGCTGTCCATTTTGTGGAATGTTTCTGGTTCTCACTTCTGGGGGGGGGGGCTCAAAGCGTCTGCAATCGTAGAAAAAAATTATTTTCATGCTTGTGCTGGAAACGGCGATGTGGCTCAGTGACTTTATTGCATTAGAGGACTCTGGGTCCCGTTTACCACTATCGGCAGAAACAGAAAAATACAGCGCGAATATAATAATTATTATTATTGCAGTGTGCGCGGTTTTCGCGCGACCGAAGATGCGCAGACGTTGCCGCATTTGATCGAGGCCTACGAGCAGGGTGACCGCGAGAAATGGCAGCGGTGTTGCAATGTCGCGCACATGAAATACCTGGACAATGATGTTGGTCGAGTTTTTATCGCAATACAACTCGTCTCTGAATACTGGCGGCACAAAAGCGTGTCACTTTAGTTTGATCTGTAGATGTAACTTATGAATTTTTGGAGGACTTTTTCTGCTGAAATCGTTGCTGCAAACACCGAAGGCACGAAACTCCGGTGTGGTTGGTGTTTCGAGCGTTTATGTATGGACAAGAGTGTGAATTCAGTGGCGTCTTCGCACGTCATCAATCAAGGCATCGCGTGTTGCACTCTGAATGACTTTAGCGTTTTCAAATTCAGTATCTACGCTTGATCAAGAAGATCGAGTTGCCGAGCAAAAAGAAGCAAACTGGCGATGGTGATGGCGGCGACGTCAGCGAAGAAGAGGAGGACCTCCGTTGATTTCGTGTGCTATGAACCGCAAACGCTAAAGCGGCATTCATGAAGCTGTATTAAATGACGCGCAGCTGTGTTAAAACACACGTACGTGGTCACTAAATAATACGTTGTGAATGTTACTTAAGGCCCATTCATGCAAGCGCGCGCTGAAGCGCGCTGACGCGCGCTGACCAGCTTCATCATGAATGAAGAAATGAAGCTGCGTCAGCCGCTGCGGCTTTTTAGGTTTTTTGTCCATTCACGAACGCGCGCGCTGAAGCGCGCTGACCAGCTTCATCATGAATGAAGAAATGAAGCTGCGTCAGCCGCTGCGGCTTTTGATGTCCGGACCCCAAATGCCGCAGCGGCTTGTCTGAAAAATGAAACGTATTTGCATAATTTCTGCGCTTTCAATTGTGATAGATGCAGACCAAAAAGGGAATGAATTTAATTGTGGTAAAATTAAATTAATTGAGGAATACAGTAAGTTTTATTGTGCTGCGTTTGTGAAAGAAACCAACAGATAAAAACGATAAAAACAACTGGGCTAAGACGGGTTTCGAACTTTGGCCTCTGTGCTGACAGGCACAACATGTTACCACTGCACTATAGTAGTTGACGGGTGGGAACCTCTCTAGGTGTTTGTTCATTAAATGTCGTTCAGTTTTATCGTTTTGTGCTGTTGTCTGTGTTGTCTCCGTACGTGCTGTTTAGTACACACTATATACCGCTTCGATTCGTTGTTTTCGCCGTTTCAGTGAATGTTTTGATCTTTTGATTTGTGCAACATTCACTAATCATGTGCTGCCGTTGAGGAAACTTTTTTTGCAATGCTCTACACCGTGGCAAGGCTAAAAAAGGAAAAAGGTTTCACGCCAAACCGCAGTTGAAGAAAACAATCACTTCACATCACGGTGTGGGGTACCGATGTGCGCAGCCTCAAAACCGGTGTGCAGGCCGCAAGAAATTTATGCGGCGGCACTGTTTCGACACGGGTTGAGGGCTGTGCACCACTTTGAGGGCTGTGCACCACTTTGAGGGCTGTGCACCACTTTGAGGGCTGTGCACCACTTTGAGGGCTGTGCACCACTTTGAGGGCTGTGCACCATTTTGAGGGCTGTGCACCACTTTGAGGGCTGTGCACCACTTTGAGGGCTGTGCACCACTTTGAGGGCTGTGCACCATTTTGAGGGCTGTGCACCACTTTGAGGGCTGTGCACCACTTTGAGGGCTGTGCACCACTTTGAGGGCTGTGCACCACTTTGAGGGCTGTGCACCACTTTGAGGGCTGTGCACCACTTTGAGGGCTGTGCACCACTTTGAGGGCTGTGCACCACTTTGAGGGCTGTGCACCACTTTGAGGGCTGTACACCACTTTGAGGACTGTGCACCACTTTGAGGGCTGTGCACCACTTTGAGGGCTGTGCACCACTTTGAGGGCTGTGCACCATTTGCAAGCAACGTGAAAGCAAATTGCATCCTAGAATGTTCAGTCAAAATGCAGAAATCGTACAAAATTGTTCATAAAAAACTGTATTTTGCGGTGTAGCTTTCAAAGTTTTTCTTCACTTCGAAAGTCCATTTCACAATTTTTCAATAAATATGCGCCTAAGATCAGAAAACTTTTGGTGTGAAACAATAAAAAACAGTACAAAAAAGCAAAAAAAAACATAAATTTCTTGCACTATTTTTATGCTTTGTTGAGTATTCGTATTCTCACTGTCACACTTATTTTGAGACTAATTACGCTATACAATACTGTTCAGAATCTGTCAGAAAAGTACTAAATGATTTAACAAAAAAGTCTTGCAACATTTGTGAAAGATTGTCACTGACAGCAACAATCAGCGATTTTGCACACACAAATTTGATGTCCGGACATCAAATGCCGCAGCGGCTGACGCAGCTTCATTTCATCATTCATGATAGCGCACTTCAGCGCGCGTCAGCGCGCTTCAGCGCGCGCGTTCGTGAATGGGCAAAAAACCTAAAAAGCCGCAGCGGCTGACGCAGCTTCATTTCTTCATTCATGATGAAGCTCGTCAGCGCGCTTCAGCGCGCTTCAGCGCGCGCGTCCGTGAATGCGCATGTGCTCCAAAACTGAAGCGCGCTGACGCACGCTGAAGCGCGCTGACGCACGCTGAAGCGCGCTGTTTTTTTGCTTCGTGAATGTGTAGCAAAGTGAAGCGCGTCAGCGCGCTTCAACCTCCATGAATGGCGCTTAAAACTTTTTTTCTTTTTTTGCACCGTCAGTCTGAAACGCATTGAGTCGCAGAACGAAAATATACTACACTGAAACCCAAAATTATGTGCGATGCAACTGCAGTTCGGTGCTCGATGATTGGCTACTTTTTAATTGGGCCCCCTGGATGGTTTCTAAACACCGCGTGCACGGTAGCTGAATGGTTCGTCGCGTATTTTTTTGGATAAAACAGCAAACAAACATCTATCAAGCAACCCATCGATTGAGCCATTCCAAATTGTAGAAAAGGTAGCCGGGTTCAGATTACTGAAGGCACAAGTTGCGTAATTTCACAGTTTGACTGTAGTTGGCTCTTTTGGGATAGGTTGTCGGCTTGTGTTGTGAGTGCAATTGACGTTGGTTCTACGTCTTCAAAACCATGTCCGTTTTGGAGTGTGTGAAATTCTCGTTTTTTTATCATTACATTCCACTTCCATTCCAACTATACAGTCTGTGTCCATTCCATTCCATTCCAGTCACTCGTTCAACAAAAATTGCAACATGCACCGTCCAGTATTGTGCCGTGTCAGGTGTATTGAATTTTTTTTTGACCGAGTGGTGTCTTCTGATGGAATTTTTAGTCGCAATTTTGTTCATGGTCATGTTTTTTATCAGTGTATTATGAAAGTTGATGGTCTGGAAGACTTAAACAAATGTAGTCGGCAAATGCGTGTCCGGCAATTGAATAGTTCTACAATACAATACAATACAATACAATACGTTGCAAATCTCTTGAATTTCATCAAGTTTTCTCTTTTTGTGATTGGTTACCTATGTCTAGTCATTGTCTAACTTTTATTGTGCGTTCTTTTGTTTTGAATGCTTGAAAAATTGGATCGTTCATTTTTCTACAATTTGAAATTTTCGAGTGCGAAGTGTTTCATAACGTTACTGTGCGGTATATGTATCTCTCGATTTTTTATATCTCTAATTGCATCTTTTTTAATCGAGTGCGAAACAGAGTGAGCGTATTGATTCGTAATTTCTTGAATGCGATTTTATTTTTATTCCCGTGATCTGTACGTCGCGCAATAAATGAAATTACAACCGTTGACAGACAATGAAAAAAGATCTGAATCGCGGTCCTTATCCGAACGTTACTATTGTGGATTTATTCAAACGTGTCCGGACTAAAATGACGTCCTTTGCTTTAAAAACGCCCGTTTGTCAAAGCACAGGCGCTAAAATGTCAGTTTGGTGTGACTGATTCGACATTCACCATTTGTTTACGGGAAGAAATCGGCTAACCGAAAAATCTGGTTTGCTGTGAACGACAAGCGCATGTTTTGCGGCACATGACGTCATTTCAGTGGGACACGTTTGAAAAAAATAGGTCATACATTTACCCTATTTTTGACGAGACTGGTAATAGTTATCGTTCGTTTGTTCGAACGCTGATTACCATCCAGTTCTCATTTCCACCTTTTATCATTGCTCAGCCAAAAATCAAATGGACGGCTTGCGCGCGCAATTGGCGGTCGTACGTCAGCTGGTGCGTTCGATTGGCATTGAGGAGCTGCCGTTGGCGATGGCGATTGTGCGCGACGAAATGGCCGCAATTCAGGGCGAGGCACGCCAGCGAATGGCGGGCGACGCAATGCGCGCCATCACCGCGGTCGCGCACGACTTGATACAGGTGCGTGCGCAGTGGCATTGGTGTATGTCGCAGAAATCCAGAGGGGCCACAGGTTCCTTTCATACTGCGATTCCATGCGTTTGCATGCATGCTGCGGCAGTTCAACGGGCCTCTGTTGTAGCGTCTCGGGAGCTGTTGTCTCTATAACAACGCTTGAATATTGGTTCGTGTATTGTTTATTGCGCTTTCTGTTGGTTCTGCGACTCCGGGCGTTTGCAGGCATCGAGAGGGAATTAGTTTCACGCACGTTGCGGCAATTCAAAGTGGCCCTAGTGACTCCGCCGTATCTCGGGGACTCGGGTCATTTTTTTTACCAATTTTGAATTGCCGCGTCAAGCATACAACTGCTTACCTCTGTATGCCCGCATTCAGTCGCAGAAAATAACAGCGAAGATAATAGAATCATGCAACTAAGAATACACGATGATGCCAAATTGCGTTTT
Organism: Theristus sp. LFF4_11; assembly: GCA_030248135.1. Classification (NCBI taxonomy): domain Eukaryota; kingdom Metazoa; phylum Nematoda; class Chromadorea; order Monhysterida; family Xyalidae; genus Theristus; species Theristus sp. LFF4_11. The sequence continues at coordinate 84,028 of JASANC010003870.1, forward strand.
TGATTGATTGATTGAATTTATTCGTTGGAAATGAACCGGGTGAGTGGGAGTTACAGCTCTTAGCCCCGCCCACTCCTGGTGGCACCACCAGTGTTCTGCTGAGCCTATTTCGGTTTCGGTGGACAGCGGTCGCTATATCTCCCAAAGGAAATCTGCTAGTGGAGTGGAGACGACTATGGAAACTTGCATGACAAGGCAAAGATCTTGCGCGCCTGTTATTTTAGGAGACGTACGGTTTGGACTGTGCCGAGACAACCGCAGCGTTCACAGCGCGCACATCAACCGAGCAAATGTGGTTTAACAACGCCAACACCGAACAGATGGACTTGCCATCGAATTATGCGTTCTGCAATTCGCTGATGTCGCCCGTTTCAAACAGCAGCAGTCTGAACCGTGCAACCAATGTGCCGCAACAAAAACCATCCCCATTTGAGTTGGACACTGTTGGCGAAGTGAGTTGTTCCGGTTTTGCAGAAAAACGATACATCTGATGTGCACTGTTTGCGGGTTTCGCCGCCTGATTTACGCATAACGCCGGTAACTCTCTTATTCCAGGGGCAGACCTGCGCAAAGCGTTCTACCTCAGAGTCGGAGTCAAAAAAACACTGGCAAGCTGAATTAGGTGCCCAATACAGTAACTGTCCTACTTTCCAGCCAGACTTTTTGTCTGCAGTCAGAGATGAATGCAAGTTTTTATTGATTATCGTGTATCGTCTTTCATTCACCACAGTTACACCAGCACACCGGTGGCAGCCACGCCGAGGAAGACCCGCTTGTGAACGTGCTTTTTGAAACGTTACAACGCGACGAGGCACGCCGCGCGAATGAACGCTGTCTGTCGTCGTCGTCGTTTCAGTCGACCGGCCCGCAATCCGTTGGGGTGCCGGTTAATGAAAACAGAAAAAATGCGCTGCTTGTCGGACCCAGCGAACCAATCGAGAACCGACCTGCTGCGCTTGTCGAGCAGACTGCAACAGAGGAGAAGACCGGACGGCAGCGGAGACGCCGGCCTCGTTGGTACCGTTGCACGCATCGCCAAATCAGTCACCACCACCACACAACGCCGGATTCGCCGCAAAAAGCCAACTGCGCGAAACGTTATCGCACGCCTCGTCGTCTGTACTGCCACCGTAAGACGCACTATTCGGCGATATCGACGATCGTGTGCGCTCGTTGCGGTCGAATATTGATTGCGAAACGCGCAAAGCGATCATGCGACACGCAATCAATCGACGACGACGACGACGACGTCTACACGGCGCATCTGCGCGATTGCGGCAAACAACAGCCGGCCGACCATTCGAACGTTGTCGAATCTGAATTTGAACCAATGAAACTGCGTGGACGAGCGGCGAACGACCAGTGCCGCGCGAACGTGCGCGATCGCCAGCGCACGCAACCCGAAACTCGTCACCCAGACGGCGCCTCACTGGAGCAGCCACCTGGCGACTGGCGCCATTTGTCGCCGTGTGTTGTGCTGAATAAAGCCGAACTGCCAATCAGAACGCCGCAAAACACGAATGATCGACCGAATCATGCTGCTGCACCAATGTCAGAACGGTCGGCGGAGCAGCAACAACAGCCGACGTCTCGTTGTTACGAATGCGCCGCATGCCCGTTCACCACAAAGTATCGTCAAAGTTTACACAGGCATCGCGTGCGACAACATTCACAACAGGAGAATTCGCGCCAGCAGACTGCAGGGCAAGCACGTCCGCGATGGTGCTTGTTTCAATGCGATCGATGCGGAAAGGTTTGCTTGCCTGTGTGCATTCCAGAGGTCATGTATTATATATTGCCTAAAACAAAAACAGGAAACCCCCATAAAAACTGAAAGGCTTACGAATAATCGTTCTGGCAAGGCAACAATGTTCTGATGGTGCCCTAAAGCTGCGCAACTTTTCTGAGAAAAATCCTCAAAAAATGTTTGAATTATCCAAAATTTCTCCCGGTCCGGAACGATAAAAATGAACAATTTTGAAAAGAATTTGTGATACTCTGAGACTGTCTGTGCGCTCATTGCAGACGTTGAGCAGCCGTGACGCGCTGAACGACCACCATCGCGGCGTTCACTCGTCCGCTCGTGCGTTCTCGTGCGAGCAGTGCGGCGTGCGATTCGCGTTGCGTCGTGCGCTCGCGCGTCATCGCCGTCTGACGCACTCGACCGACCGAGCGCATCGGTGCGGGCACTGCGCGGGCGCCTACAAGACCGCGTTCCACTTGCGACGCCACTTGAACACGTGTCGAGCACGATGATCGCCGCGCGCACGCCCCACTAAAGTCGCCCGCGTCTGAGAACCGTTCCACTCGTCCGTTCGTGCGAGCGGCGGCGGCGAGCGATTCGCGTCATCGCCGTCTGAGACGCGTTGCATTGCGGATCTCTACAGCGATAGCCTAACCTGGCAGTAACGCTGAATCACAGACAGCTCGCTCCGACAAGCCACTGTGCCACGCACACGCTCCCATGCACTATTTGATGCCGCCAAATAACAGCAACATTGGCATGGCGTGTGATTTATTCAACAGCTGTTTACTTGCTCAAACTGAACAGCGCCGTTGTAAACACTAGTCGCTGAAAATCTGCGCTCAACTACTGACTTTCGTCGATTTCGGTTGATTCAAAGTCACTTTACAGTTCAGTTCTCATATACAGGGTAATCAAAAAACGTCAATTTTTCAAACGCTTCGATCTCGCGACTGGATTAATGTTTGAAGCTGAAATTTCCATCACTTATAGTCATTTGGTTTCCATCTGTTGTATAAAAATTCAGCCAAAAATATTAACTCTGTTAAACAGAACGGTACTTTTATCTAAAAGTTTACATTTTCACTGTTTATTACAGTTTCAAGCATTCGGATACAACACGTCATCATCACCATTCAAGTTTTCTAGCAATATCACACCTTCTGCTTCACTGAAATCTGCTCCATAAACTTCTCCATCATCAGCTTCATCTGCTTAAACTGTTAAATGTGTCCATCGTTGTTTTCAATAATCGCTTGCATGCCCGAAGCTTTGCAGAACTTTGCGATTGCTGCTGATTTGCTCAACGGTGGACATATTGAATGCCGTTCAGCCTAACAGAATTAAAATATTTTTGGCTGAAATTTTTACACAACAAATGGCAACCAAATACAATAAGCGGTGCAAATTTTAGCTTCACACATTAATGCAGTCGCGAGATCGAAGCGTTTTATAAATTGATGTGCAGTCGCGAGATCGAAGCGTTTTATAAATTGATGTTTTTTTATCACCTTGTACTTTCTGTATTTGTTGCTGATGTCCATAATCTTTAGAAGATTTTCTTCTCACTTACGAAGCGAACCTCCATGATAACAAAATCCATGAATTCGTGAGTATTACAACTGGTTCAAGCACTGTTTCTTGCCGTTTCGCTTGGTAAGCACATACCGCGCGCCCTCGGCTCGTCAGTACAACAAGGCCCGGCGTGCACAGCCCAACAAAAAATTGATGACCAGCGCAGACGGATGTTATATCTCGCTGAAACATCAGCGAAACAGTATACTCAAAGAAATGCTCGTGTGAATTGTGAGTCATAAATTCCTTGTGCAATCGTTCATCGAACGAACAGTATGTATTCAGGCGATGTTTTAGCCAGGGCCAACCCAGTAAAGCGCACAGAACGCCGTCGAGTCGGGCGCAAATCGAGTTTTCTCTGTGATTAAGTGCCTATATAGAGTACACCCCTAGGCGGGGCTCGATCCCCGACAAGAGTCTACCGCGCTATCACCCCGGCCACAAGGGTTCATCGGTCATTAATGCCTTGTTTAATCGTTCGCTAGTTTCTGGCAGACGATGGCATTTCTATTCATTGTAATTTCTCAGCTTGTGTGGATGGCGCAAAGTTCTCATATTCATCAAAT
>JASANC010003872.1:0-24425 GCA_030248135.1 Theristus sp. LFF4_11
GCACGGGTCAATTTGCTAGTCTTTCTAATTAAACGAGCCCCAATCAATATGCGTTTGTACGCAAAGATAGAGAAATTTTTTCATGGCTGTGCAGCAATTTGAAATCACCGAAACTTGACGTATTCTGTGGGCAGATTCGTGCAAAAAATTGGTGAAAAAGCTAATCAGAATCTTTCCTCACTAAATAATTTTATTTTAGATCGTATTCGAACTACGTTCGGGTGCGACACATCTTTTCAGCTGTGCGGCTTTTCCACACATCATTCAACATTATTCCGCCTCCTTTACACGAAAAGATAGAACTTCAATCGAATTATAACAGGTAACAAGAAGTAATTGATTGTTTCTGAACAAGAAATAGATTGTAGTTCCACAAGATATAGATTGCAGCATCAACAAAGATGTGTCCATGATCGACGGCGAAGCAGTGGAACGGTCCACATAAAATCGATCAATTTTTTTTTAACGAGAGTAACAGTTGAATGATTCTGATCAGAAGAGGTTTTTTAAATATTTTGGACGGGAATTTTAAACGAAGCAGTTGGGTGTTGCTGATCAAAAATTGTTTTATCATACTTTTAACCGTCATGACCATAAAATGCAACTCACTAAGAAGCTTAAAAGATTGCTTTTTGAACGGGATAGCTGTTGCTGATCATACAAGATTGTTTTTATTATACTGAACAGAAATTACAGCGAAATGCAGCTGACTGAACCAGGTTGCTTTCAATTTTTTTTAAATATTTTAAACCGGTATCAGCTGATTGTTGCTGATCAAACGACATGTTTTTTTAAATTTTTTTGAACAGGAATAGCAAAGATTGATTTTGATGCTTTGAGCGGGAATGACTGTTAATTGTCGCTCATCATCAAAAGATTGTTTTTTGATACCTTAAACGGGATAATTTTTTAATATTTTGAACGGGAATAGCATTTGAGTGTTGCTGATCAAAGATTATTTTATTATACTTTTAACGGTCATGACAGTGAAATGAAACTGACCAAAAAGAATGAAAGATTGCTGCTGATTTTGAACGGGATTTCAAAAAGATTTTCAACATGATAGTTGTTGCTGATCATAATACAAGATTGTTTTTGTTATACTGAAAAAATGAAAGCGAAATGCAGCTGACTAAAACAGATTGCTTTTAGTTTTTTTAATATTTTAAACCGGTATCGGTTGATTGTTCCAGATCAAACGACGTTTTTTTATTTTTTTTGATCAGGAATGGTAGTTGAACGACATTTGACGACATGGAAAAGCTAACAAAACAAGACTGATTTTTGATATTTTGAGGGAATGGCTGTTAATTGTCGCTGATCAAAGAAGATTTTTGATACTTTAAACGGGAATGACAGTGGAATACAAAAAAAGAATGAAACTACAATTAAGCGATATTGAAGAAGGTAACAAATCAGAGTTTATCTTGATACTTTAAATGGCAGTTGTTTGTTGCTGATTAAAAAAGATTGTTTTTCATATTTTGAATGGCAATGCAGTTATGATTGTGTTGCTACTGTTGCTTGCAGATCAAAGAATATTTACGCTGAATTAAAAAAAACAGCGGTTCTCATCAAAATGATTGGCAAGTTGAAAAATAGTATCTGTGGCTCTGAATGATGCTGAAACAGCATTTACCAAACCACATAGTAATAAGTGATACGGTGACTAAATCAGGTTACGATTGAATCGACAGCAATAAAATCAGCAAAATCACATACTTGACAAAAAACACTGTTTTCAAAAAACTGAAATGCTATGATTTTCAAAAAGTAGAAGCATCGACGGATACGAGTTCTTTAAAAATGAACGTTCATTTCTATGGTAAATCAACAACAGTCGGTTGAAGCAGCTCAAAATCAAAATGCAATGCATTTTTAGTCCGGATCGTGGGCATAGGTCAAAAAGCGAAAATCCACTCAAAAATAATAATTGTAGTTATCAGCTAACCGTGCCGTAGGCACGGGTCAATTTGCTAGTTTGACACAATGTCCAGTGAAAACCTTTTACCATTACCTGAGCCGCGTGTATACCGGTCAGCGGCCCGTTTCTGGCCAGTGTAGCCATACGGGCGGACACAGCAGTCGCACACGGCGCGCCGCATTAAGTGGTACAGTCGGTCGCCACACTGTCGGAATCGGCCGACTTTTCGCAAGTCCGCAACCCATTGTTTGCGTTTTTCGATTCTTCGTTCGAGCGCACTCTTGTCAGTCGCTGCCCTGGCCCACTGGTCGTGAACACCAACGGCATCAATCGAACATACCGCCAGGCACATCGCAACAGCGGCGACCACAAATGCAATGGGGCAGAGTTGTTGCGACATTATGCGTCACCTTTGTTTCTCACGGGCAACTTTGTCGAGTGGGTTGGAAATTATTAATTTTCCTTCTGAAACGAAAATACGTATCACAATCGGCTCGTGTACTATTCCGGCCCGCGAAATTCCGGCCCGCTCATTCCAGCCCGAAGAATTCTGGCCCGGTGAATTCCGGCCCGGAGAATTCCGGACAGGTGAATTTTCGCCAGCACAAACAATACAAGAAACCATTGGAAAACGCAAAAAAATCATGTTTGAATTTTTGTTTCTGAAAGCCAAGAACGTGCACAAACTATGTAAATAAGATGAAAACTTCAATTTCGAGTTTCAGCTGCGCTGCGTACATATACATAGGTATGATATTACCGGGGCGGTTATTTTAGTTTAAAAATAACTTTGAAGCCTTCTGTTTGTTCCTTCAAACGAGTAATTTTTTGAGTGGGTCGATTTTTATTGTTTTTCAGTCGGAAAAAAACAAATTCCAAAGAGAAAGCTGGTCATACGGATGAGCTAATCACAACCGAACGAAATGGATTCGGTTACGTTTTTTTTAAATTATGCACTATTGGTCTTACTGTTGTTTTTGCACCATAAACCTCCGTTTTCATGTTTAAAAAACTTCAAATGCTCCGGTAAGAGCTTAAGAGCTCGGAAAGCAAAAAATCCATCCGAATAAATCGTGGGAGGCGCGGCAGCGAAAATTTTAAAATTTCAATTGGCAATAACTTTCATCATTAATGATGAAAGGAAAAAAATTTGAAAAAAAACTAAAAAAGGGGACCAACCCTATCCATCAGAAGCAAAGTCGAATGAAACATCGCATGTTCCTGTGGTTTAGCAATGTCAAAACAAAAAAAAACTAAAAAAATTCAGGATCTTTGCTGTTGTTGTTGTCGGTGTTGTTGTTGTCGATCATTTTCGGTGTCCATTTAAAATCAAAAAGTTGTTCAAATTTTTTCACAAATTGAACGGGAACCCTTGTATTCTCTTTTCGTACGAAGGAGGCGGAGAAATGTTGAATGAAGTGTGGAAAAGCCGCACAGATGAAAAAATGTTTCGCTCCAGAACGTAGTTCGAATATGAATAAAAATAAATTTTGTTTAGCGAGAAAAACTCTGACTGTTTTTTTACAATTTCTTGCACAAATCTGTCGGCAGAATACGTTAAGTTTTGCTGATTTCAAATTGCCGCGCAGACATGAAACATTTTCTCGATCTGTGCGTGCAAACGCATATTGGGTCACGTTTAATAAAAAAGATAATACCACATCAGAGACTTGAAAAGAGTTGTCGAGTCAAGTCTCTCACTGCTTACGCAATGCCATATTCCTCCTTTTATATGCGTCTCCCGCATTTTTAGATAATAAGAATTTAAGGGCAACGTTGGGTTCACGGAGCACTTTTCGATCCAACGTTGCCAATACATTGTTATAATAGCGTTTGTACGGCTGATGCAACACACGCGCAATGCACAGCACACACGCGCGCAGGGTACCACATTTTTGGCCGCCACTGTACATTTAATTTGCCTTTGCTCGTGCTTCTCCGCTGTCGTGTCGCACAATTCGCTCGAATCGAACATTTTTAGGCATACTTGTGCAAAAGTTGCGGTTAGGGTTTGTCAACCCTGTCCTGCGGGTACATGACGGGGTGTTGTCGCACCGCTGCCACCTTAGTAAATACCAATAACATGTGACTCAACTTGAGCGGGGGGGTACAATTCCGGCCCGCTAATTCCGGCCTGAAGAATTCCGGCCCGCTCATTCCGGCCCGAAGAATTCCGGCCCGAAGAATTCCGGCCCGGAGAATTCCGGCCCGGAGAATTTTCGCCAGCACGAACAATATTAAACCACACGAAGTGATTTTGGCAATGAAATAATAAAATAAAAATATCGATGTTCACATGTTACAGTGTATTTTCAATGATGTTCGTCCTGTTTGCTTTTTTGGAAAATGAAACCATTTGGAAAAAAGAAACTACAACTAAATTTTAAATTTTTTTATCATGAACAGGATTTGTGACCCTTTTACCTTATCAAAAAGGCTTGGCTTAGGATTAGGAACCTACAACAAGTCACTGCAAGCAAGTTCTAAACAAAAATAAAAAATCACAAGAATTTATTTACCAAAAATCACTTCGTGTGGTTTAATATTGTTCGTGCTGGAGAAAATTCTCCGGGCCGGAATTCTCCGGGCCGGAATTCTTCGGGCCGGAATTCTTCGGGCCGGAATGAGCGGGCCGGAATTCTACGGGCCGGAATTTCGCGGGCCGGAATAGTACACGAGCCCAACTTGAGCGTTTCATTTCGTTTTTTTTTTGAGTTTTTCTAGAGCACCTGTCCAGTAACAGTTTTTAAACGGATAACAACAGCACGAAGTTCGACAGTTGAATTTCAGCGTTTTTCTCGTCTGTTCCAGGATGGCCATCGTCTCAGCGAACGTCTATTTGACGGCGCTTGCTCTCAGCGATCTCTTGGTGACGTGCACGGGCGTGCACATGTTCTGGCTCGATTCAGCGCGCTCCTACATACCTCTGCTGAATGACTGGTGGAATTTACAAAAAGATTTTTTTGTTTGTCTGATCATTCACAGCACTGCAACACACTTTTCCCGGGTTTCCACCGGCGCATTTTTTCAGCAGGAACGGATTCTACACGGCATGCCTGCACAGTGAAGCAACCACTTTTTCTTGTTAAAATGTGAAAATGTAATTGATAAAAACGTTCACAGACTTTTCCAACGAAATGTTTCCATCTTTCTGATATGTTTTGCGACCTTGTGCTCAGGTACTACACCGTGATTGTGATGCTTCCAGTCGGTGGATTCGCACAAACGTGCTCCGTCTATTTTATTGTGGTCGCTGCAATCGATTGCTTCATTCAGGTTTGGAGAAATTTAGTAAACTTTCGTAGTCACGTTTGATTATTGTTGCTCAGCGTTTCTAGCACTGAACGTTGCTGGTCGCGTTAACAAGCGTTATTCAGCGTTATTTACCATTGTAACGTTACTGAGCGCTATTAAGCAGCAGTATTCAGTGTTGTTTAGCATTAATAAGCAATATTCACCATTATTTGAGCGTTATTTCTATTTTCAATGTTTTTGGGCGTTTTGCAGCGCTGTTTAGCATAATTCCATCTTTTTGAGCATTATTCAGCGTTATTGAGCAGTATTGAGCAGTATTCAGTGTTATTGAGCATTTATTATTCGTCGTTAGTTTTTTAAATGTTATCACCACATCATTCAGTGTTATTTACCATTATTCAGTATTGTTGAGCATTAGTAAGCATTATTGAGCGTTATTGCGTGTTTTCAATTGCAGGTTTGCATGCCAACAATGGCCGTGAGCTACTGCCGTCCACGCCGTGCATGGATGATTGTCGCATGCGTTGTCGCCTTCAGTGTCGCCTACAACTTCATTCGAATATTTCAATTCCACATACGAGATTGCATTGACGATGGTGTAGCGAAAGTCGAGTTCTGTCCCACGGAAGTTTACTTCAAGGTTAGTTTCATTATTCAACTTTCGGTTTTTAAAGCAAGGGAACCTCATCACGCTCAAAAAATGTCAAACTCGACACCAAAATCTATGCTAAAGTTTATTTCATGCCCTAATCTATTCCAAAACTTATTCCATGTCAAAATGCTTTCCAATATTTTTAAAATTATTGTTTTTTTGCAGTTTTAGTAAAATTTTGGCATCGCATGAAAGTGTGGCATGAAATCAATTTTGGCATGAATTTGGCATAAATTTTTTATCATGAATTTGTGCAACTTTTGAGCGACTAACATAACACCAGTTTTGAAAACTTTCAACCGACACGCAATTCCGTTTACACTATTTGCTTATTTATCATGGGGCCTCATGGCCAGCCGATTGATTGTTCGTATACGGGGCGTGTGATGCGCTCAATCAGCAAAGTTTCTGCCGCAGAAAGAGTTGTAAAATCATGACAAAGGTGAACATGGTGTACAACGTGTACATGGCTGCGCTGGTAATGACGGCGATGCCGTTCGTGCTGCTGAGCGGCCTGAACATTGCGATCGTGATGCAGTCGAAGAAACGTGCCAAACAGCACCGACTGAACAGCGTCATGCAACATCAACACCCGGCGCAAATCGTGAGCAAACCAATTGAATTTTCGCATTTGCCATGAACCATTTGCAATTCAGAAAATACGGCGTTTTTTTCTCGAATGTTAGTCTGGCTCTGGCGTGTTTTGAGCGCCAGTTATATGAGTTATTCATGTCTCGAAATGAGCATACTGTTGGAGTTATTGCTTCTTTTGACGCATGACGCAATTGCTGCAACACACTTTTCTTTATTCCACACAATTCGACAAGCATACACAAATTCAATCGTTTCAAACATGCAACGCAACACTGAACAGCAAGCAGAAAAATGCATGAAAACTAAGCTCATGTTGTGTGTGATAAAAGCTTCACAGCGTGTGTTGGTATTCACATGAAACGCATACACATAATCTTTACACAGTTTACAACTGTACCATCTTGATTATGTCATTCTTTTTTTCTCGTTTTTCTCATTGTCTAACTTGACACAACAAAACAGTAAGTGCGCGCAGCTTTCCGACGCGACGCAAACGGTGGTGACGACGTCGACGACGACAACGAGCGACGATGCGGATGATCCGATCACGATGGTGATGGTCGTGCTGATGTTCCTGACGTGCAGCCTGATTTCGTTGTCGTGCAGCGTCTGCGAGACGTTCTTCGGGCACATCTTCGACATCCACGCCATGAACTACATGTCCGACGTGAACAACCTGTTCGGCCTCTTGAACTCGTCGTTGAACTGTCTCATCTACTACATCTTCGACGGCGCCTATCGCGCGCTCTTCTGGTTGGTGTACACTTCGGTGCTAGAAAAGGATTGTTTGTCACAATTTTGTTCGTCTTCTGTGCTAAATTTTGGGTTCGTGTTATCTTATGTATGTGGGTGATCTAATCACTGCCTTTCCAAACTTAGTCTCAAGCTATTTACTCATCTGAGTTTGGTTTAGGATGCGAGTGAATATTTTTTTTGTGAAATCATGTCGGTAAATGACTCTGAGCCGGTGATCATACCGTAATCACCAATCAGGCATCATACGACAAAAATCTTAATGATAGTCAAGGTAGATTGTAAAGAACTGCATGCGCTATTTTTGCATCAACTTATCAGCATACGTAGTTCAACATTCCGTATTTCGTGTGATCAGTGGACTTTTGATATTCAATTGTTACAATGCACTGCACTATTTACGGGACAAACACGCTGAGCCTGGTGATATTTTTTTCAAGAAAATTGATGAATACACGAAAAACGATCACCATTTTTCCAGGGAAAAGGTGTGCTGCTGCTGTGAGAGCGAAATACGTTGTCCCCCAGTGAGCAACGCTACAACCAGTTTGTTGTTGCTCAACAACAACAACAACAACAACAACAACAACAACAACAACAACAACAACAACAATTCTGACAAAAACACATCTGTCAACGATCAAACCGCACTAGACTCATTCTACCAAAACGACGAGCACGAGACAACTGCCGACGCGTTACTATTGGCGAACGGGGATGGCGCACAAACACACTGGCACACGCACACTGGCACAGCACAGACGACCTAGACACCAGATGAAGTGATAGCTAGATAAACTGTGCCTGGTAGCTTCACAAAAACGGCATTCATCACAATGTTACAAATTTATTCAACTGCCACGAAATTTGTGGCTTCACATTAATTGGTGTGCAACAGGTAGCTCAACAAATTTGTTGGGTGATTTTTTGGGTAGGTGATCTTATCGGTGTGTGAGTGTTCCTCCATTTAGTACAGTGCCATGCAAATCGAATTCGATTTACAGCTTTTAAGCTGTAAAGAGTTCTGGAGCAGTGCGGTGATAAAATGTGATCGTCGTGTCACCATTTTGTCTTCACTTTACTATTGTATATCCGAAAACGGAATTTTACATTTGTGACAGTCACTCAATCTTTTACTTTGCCTGTTTTTGCAGCGTTTTGTTTTCCTTTCATTTGCCGTGATTCGAACCCGATTGTTGACATTGAAATATCGTCTCGATCTTTTGATTTTCTGGTCGGTTTCTTTTTATTCGATTTTTCACAAACACATGAACGGTTTTTCTATGAAAAATTATTGCTGAACACATAATTATTCTTTGACAACTGTGGGTTCACTGTGTTGTTTTGTTGTGCTGATTTGATGATTTGAATTTGGAAATAAACAGAAATTGAAACAAGTGGCAAGTTACGGGAACGTAATGAGGGATTCCATAGATTTGGCCAATCAATAATAATCGAATAATACTTGAATAACCATAGAACATTTTGAAAAATGAAAAAAAAACATATAGTCTCTGCTTTTGAATAAAATGAATTGTTATGCAACAGTTAGACAAGGAAATGATGAAAACTCCACACATATCCTTGTGATTTTTTCACGGTAATCGTTGGGCTTTGGTTTGTTTTGTGTCATAATTGTTCTCTTGATGATGCGTGTCATTTTTTCCATGTTCTACCCCAGTCGAACGCATCCGACATATGGCGTTGTCCACGCCGCAGCTTCAAGGGCACCACTGGCTCGAATGCAACATTCTCATCTTCAAGCATCTCACTCCGGTGTGGAACGCGCTGCAAACGGGGAAACACACAACCATTAAACCACGTTCATACCACAATGGAAGTCGTACAGATTCGCCAATGACAGCGGAAAATTAAAATCTTTGGCTGGCTTTAAAAACAGTGTTCTTTTACGTTAGACATCAGAGGCACTTTTCGGGAACGCTAATTTTCTTCAATGAAGGCCCTTTTAAACCAGCTTTATCGAGGCGACGATTCGGCACTCACTGACAGAACAGCGAGTTTTCATCAAAGAATGTTATAGGCAATCGGAACTTTTGCTTTTTGTGTGTTCTCACCTTTCCAAAGTATCGGTCCATCATTCGTCCAAACGCGAGATGTCCCTGAGTGCTCTCCATGATCAGTGCAACGAAAAAAATCACTGCGACCACTCGAACAAACGATATCGACGACATATTGTGTAAGAACGATACGATATGTTTTTGTTGTCTTTTAATTGTAAATTTGCAGTGAATAATACTATTTACCTGAAAATGGACCTGATGGTGGTTTTAAGGCCAACTAGCCAACTACAAATAGAATCTGCATGAAACCTAAAATGAACGAAATACTGAACCTATGTAAATTGTGTCGTTTTAAAAACCAAAACAAGCATGCAGTAACGTTGGGTTATCTTTGGGGCAGCCCATGCAATTTATTTAGGAGTTGTGTGGACGATGACGTTTTTGACTAAGTTTGCCTTTTGCACACAGTTCGACGGAAAAAGAAATTCAGGCAAATGCCAGAAACATTCGCAGACAACAACGACTCATGAGTTGTCCTGTCAAGTGAAGCCCTGAGTCACATTGGCAAAGGGCAGAGGACTCGTGTACTATTCCGGCCCGCGAAATTCCGGCCCGCGAAATTCCGGCCCGAAGAATTCCGGCTCGCTCATTCCGGTCCGAAGAATTCCGGCCTGAAGAATTCAGGCCCGAAGAATTCCGGCCCGAAGAATTCCGGCCCGGAGAATACCGGCCCGACGAATTTTTGCCAGCACGAACAATATTAAACCACGAAGTGATTTTAGGTAATAAAATATCGATTGGTTATAATTATTCACGACGTGAATAAATAAATCATACAGCTGGTTCGTGATAAGTGATGGTTCACAAATCCTGGTTCGTGATAAAAATCTTTTTATTTATTATTTTGAAAAAAATCAATTAATAACCTCAATTAAATTCAATTTCCAAACTTCGTTGAAAATACACTGTAACATGTGAACATCGCTATTTTATTACCAAAAGTCACTTCGTGTGGTTTAATATTGTTCGTGCTGGCGAAAATTCGTCGGGCCGGAATTCTCCGGGCCGGAATTCTTCGGGCCGGAATTCTTCGGGCCGGAATGAGCGGGCCGGAACTCTTCAGGCCGGAATTAGCGGGCCGGAATTGTACCCCCCCCCCGAGGGCAGAGCATATGAATGCGGTGACAGAAGTCACAATTTGCGTGCTGCAACAAAAGTAAATTCAAAGGCGTCAAGCCTGAACACAAAAGTTGCTCAAGGAACCTACTCTCTGTCACACGACGAACGGAAACGATGATGGATAATGTTGGCAGACAGTGTAGTCCTAAACATGGGTTACGGTGCCAACTTGCCGTATTCAGTCTCGACACGATTGAATAGCACACCATTATCACGTTTATACCATTTGTCATCGCTTAAAATTTGTGACACACCATCATGTGTGCCAAAAACATATGGATGGTGCAAAAAGTGGTCAGTCAAACTGGTGTCGCCAAAATGCAACCGCAAAATTTGTTGCGGGCTGCATACCGGTTTGATGGCTGCCGCTGCGCACATCGGTACCCCACACTGTTTCTTACGGGTATGGTATGGTATCGAGATACGGTATATACCGTACTCCAATAGCGTGCAATTTTTGGCGTTTGAATGCACATTGTACATTATCGCCAGCCGGTCACTGCCTGCACCGTGTATCAAGTATTCATGAAATGATCCGCCAAAGAAGCACGCGATTGGACATTATGTAAGCACAGGAATAGCAGCAAAAGCTAAACAGAACAGTACAGATGTATAGCCCCACTCTGAATGTGTAAAGATTGTCCGTGGGTGTGTTTGAACAGGAAACTCTGTGGAAAGAAGTTTGTTTTAGCAGTTCATCAATCGAGAAAGACTGCGCACTCCATTCTGCAGAAGGTAAGGCATTATCATGTGCTAAAAAAGTACAGGGTTATAATCCGTTGTATTCCCTTGATCAGAGATTTGAGTGACTAGAAGCTGAAAACAAACCGGGATTTCGAAACACCGGTGAATTATCCGGTGGTACAGAAGCAGTTCTTCTTAAAATGATTTTTGATGATAGAGCTCACCAAGTAAACAAGGGCATTAAACAAAATCGTAACTTGTTGCTTCACTTGATATGACGATGCCGGTGCCTGTTGCATTTCATAAATATACACAGGACAAATGGGAATGACTGGTGAAAGGCTCACAAACTGCTAAAAGATGACGCTAAAGCTAGTGTGTACTGTGTGTTTCTGTTCACAAGCTTGTTTACACATGAACAACTTCCAATGCGACATTTGATGCGGCCCGTCGAATGGAATTTCATTCAATTTTTTCCTGTGCCCCAATACGTACATGCTTGCTCCATGTTCCACGGGGCATGAATTATTGACGACGACTGAATACGCCCGTATGTCGCGTGATTAGATTTGTGGCGTACTTTTTCAAAGCTATTCCGTTTTTCTGGCAATGGAGATTGACGAATTCGCATTGAGAGAACAAACCTGACGTAACATCATTTGCAGTTGCAGTTGTGCTACGCAACCTTTTCTGCTATCAAAGCGTCAAGACACAAAATGAAAGAAAGAAAGTTCCAGATAAATGTGTATGTGAAATATACAGAGAGTCAATAAAAGCCAAGAAAGTGCATGCAAATCGAATTGTCTCTCCGCCACCCGCAAAGCGAGCCAGCAGGGGAGAAAATCCCGTCAACCTCCATTTACCATAAATTGATTGAATATGTTTTCACCGTTTTATCTCAAATGCCATAAAAGAAACCTAATCTCGCTAAAGCACCGTCTACCGTCGTGTGTAATTCTATCACTCGACTGACTAACCCACGCCTCATATCAGCGCACTCATAGTCGACGTCGTTTTTGACTTGTTTTCGACTTTTGGCGCAGCATGTGTATTTCCGAAGACGGATTTTGATGTAAAATCACGAGATTTCCTTTGGTGCTCGCTCGCGGA
This sequence comes from Theristus sp. LFF4_11, assembly GCA_030248135.1. Lineage (NCBI taxonomy): Eukaryota > Metazoa > Nematoda > Chromadorea > Monhysterida > Xyalidae > Theristus > Theristus sp. LFF4_11. Next base: position 12,173 of record JASANC010003872.1, read on the forward strand.
ATTGAAGAAGCAACGGAGGTAAACAATGATTCAAACACTGAAACGCCCTGACTAAAAACCAGAACGACGTGTACACCTTAACATCATCTGCGAGCATCTGTTTTTTAATGTAAAACTAAAAACGAGGCAAAAGTCTTTCGAGAACCCCTTTCCAGTGTTGCCTCTACCTGGGCGGCCAGTGAACCTGTAACGTCACAGCAAGGCTTCGTTGTTTATGAACGTCGCGTCGCGATGGTCACTGAGTTGCTCAGGTGCAGGCTGACACTAGATTGGCGCAATCAACGCCTATGCTAAAATCGGCAACCATAAAACAGCATTCATAGGCGCAATACTAATGGGGTTAACCGAATTTATGTACCCAACTGTGATGCTGCAAATACCACGTGTGTGTTAGTGTGTGGTACTGTGGTACACCGGTTTTGATGTGGAAAATTATAACGGCTCACGGCGCCATTATTCTAATTATCAAAGAGCGGGCGCTGTTTAAAACGACAAAAATAGTAGCGCAGTACATGGTGCCAACAACATGGCTGGAACAACAAGTTCAACAAAAACAACAAAGCCCGACCGACACCGATAGCAGCGCCAATCGCTCATGGAGCGTGCGTGGTCCGCTAGACATACCGCCCAGGTTTTCAGTGGTGCACCCGCATTATGAAATCTATTATTCATCAGCTGCACTGGCGGCTGATTGAACACAACACGGGCAGTGAAACGCTGGAAATAGTCGCTGACAGCAAATGAGAGAGAGGTTTCCACTGGAGTTCTATGTGGCATTCCTGAATATGTGAAAAGCACTGAAAAATTTGTGGCAGCTTAGATCGTTAATAAAATCACGCCTAACGTCCCGAAAACCCTCCAGAAAATGTCCTGCGTATGGCTCGGGTTATATAATTTTGCAAAAAACAGAAGATTTGAAGCTGATTGCGAAATAAAAAACACTTCACATTGTTGAACTCTTGTCCACGGTCCCACCCAAAAACGGTAAAAACTGAATTGCAAAACATTTTTTTATCTGCTGTTCCAAACTGATTGTGTCCAATCGAACGAGAGTTTCTATGAGCACTTTCATTATTACTTATATACAGTGACAAGTTTCGACTGTCTTGTTTTTGCGATTGACTGATTGCGAATAAATACATGTGAAAAACACGGTGTTTCTTATTTATGAGTAAAAATTAGTCCATGAATCGACACGTAGGCACGCCTTGGCTATGGCGAGAGCTAACACACTTTTTTCAGCTTTGGACGTTTTATTATTAGTCACGTTTTCTCCGTCGCCGGCAAAATAACGGAACGTTAGAAAAAAAACTAATTTCTCGTCTCGTTGCACCTGTGGAATATGAAAGCGTTTGAGTGCAACCAACTGACTTATTCTTTTATTGGCACGTTTTTGCTTTTATATACCGCGAGACGTGATAACGGGACAAGAAATTATGATCACATGCAAGCAGCCATTCAGAGAATCAATAACTTGAACAAGCTGTGGTTCAATCAAACGTTGTTCAGCTAGCTACAAGTAAGCGTAGTACGTAGTAAGCTGTGTGGATCTACCGGCGTTGGCCGTCGCTGCTGCACAACATGTCAAATGAATATGAAACAATCTCAAAACAGTGCAACGTTAACGTTGCAATAAAAACCGAATAACAAGCAGAGTAAAAACTCAACAGTCAACAGGTGCATTTGGCTCAGTCGTCTAGAAGTTTACCAAAATCAACCCAAATTGTTTCTTTGCGACGAACTTTGCTTCAGAGTGAAGAAGAAAAACAAGGAAAACACGGATGAGGGTAAGAACCAGAGCACTGCACACCAAAAAACGCGAAGAAACAAAAAACATGGGCATTTTGTGCATACAACATAGGACCTTTTGGACATGTGAACTTGTGTCTCACAAATTTCGAATTTTGAATAGCAAATCGGGATTTTGGGAACATTTTTGTACCTTTTGATTTTGAAACAGAGAAGTGGCAGAAAGATAAATCCAAAAACACGTCCATAATAAATCTAATCTAATATTAAAACGGCTACGGGGAATTAACACCATGGTCCATTCCCCGTACGGGGATTAGCACCATGGTTAAATCCCCGGACGGGGAAATAAAAACACGGGGAAATAAAATCGTGACACCGGCCCCCCCACCCAACCAAAATCTTCGACTCTATCTCTATCAAACAAGTTTTTTCGGATCAGCTATTATCTATCTAAAAAAAATTTCAGCCAGCTATCTATCTGAAATTTTTTGTCTTCGAAGACATAAAATAAGTCAATTTTTGACCAAAACTGACCATTTTTGCTCGTAATTCTTGAAAATTTCGCTAATTTTAGGTAAAATACGCGTTTATACTTGATTTTTAGTGTATTTTTAGCATTATTTTGCTGTTTTTATAGCCTTTTAGCGTTTTAGCTACAGTCTATCACGCTAATATATGCAACTCGCTGATTGGTCGGCTCCTCACGCTCCGCACCCTGGGAACGGGATTCAGAAAAAATCATGTTTTTCATTGTTCAACGGTTTGTTTTCATTTATTTCATGCCGAAAAAACATTCTAAATAAAAAACTACAAAATTCCAAACGTTTGAATTGGTAAAAAATTAGTAAACTGAAGTTTTTTTGGTTGATTGACTGCGACGACGTCGTCTATGGTTTTTGGTTTAGTTTTTGCCTTTAGGCATGAAAAGAGCGTGCCGCCGCTGGCCGCTACTGTGTGTCCGAAGCACAGAGAAGAAGAACGCAGCAGGTGACAGTATTTATTGACAATGTGAACAATCTTTGAACAACAATGAATGGACATGGCGCACCCAATGAATCAATTGTTAAAAGCGGGATGAAAACTGTCGAAATCGTTGGGAAGCAAGTTTTGTTATTTTGTTTGTTTGTTTTAAATTTGTTTTGAACACGCAGCAGCGGCCAGCGGTACGTTTGAAAGCAAAAATTCTCGACGACGTCGTCGCCGTCAATCAACCAAAAAAACTTCAGTTTACTAATTTTCTTACCAATTCAAACGTTTGGAATTTTGTAGTTTTTTATTTAGAATGTTTTTTCGGCATGAAATAAATGAAAACAAACCGTTGAACAATGAAAAACATGATTTTTTCTAAATCCCGTTCCCAGGGTGCGGAGCGTGAGGAGCCGACCAATCAGCGAGTTGCATATATTAGCGTGATAGACTGTATCTATCTATCAAATTTCAAAATTTTGACCGCCCTCCCCCAAAGTCACATGCCCCCCCCCCCCCCCCCCCCAAAATTTTCCAGCTATCTATCCATCTGGAAAGTTTGCTCCAGCTATCTATATCGGCCCCCCTAGAGATGTAAGGGTCAAAAAAAATTTTTTTTTATTTTTTTAAAAAAAGTAAAAAAATGAGCTTTTATTTTTATTTTTTTATTAAAAATTTTTGAAATTTTTTCTTTAATGTGCCCTGAAAATGCCGTTTTTGGCATAATTTTTCGAAAGTTCAACAAAAATTTTCTTTGACTTTACCTTGTCACTTAGTCTTCAACGCTGCAGGTGGTATTCTGGATTGATTTATCGACTGTTTTCAGCCTTGGTGAGTGATGATCGACTCGCGCATTGAAGTACTTGAGCGTCGCAAAGGCTAGTTCAACAAATTCCGATGCCGCTAAGGTGAGATAGAAGCAGAGAACTCACATTTACGCATTATTTTTCAGGATCTCGAAAGGTCGAAATTGCACTGTCTGCCTAGGGTTGTTAAACAAAAATGAATTTTTTTTTTAAAGTGATTAAAAAAAAACAAAAATGCCGATTTTTTTTTTTAAATTCGAAAATTTTTTCTCTAATATGCTCTGAAAACCTCAATTTTGGCACAATTTTTCGAAAGTTCAACAAAAATTTTCTTTGATTATACCTCGTAAAACCTTTAGCAGTCGATTTTGGGCCGTTTTACCGACTGATTTTAGGCTTCGACAACATCTGCGATGAAGTTTTTGAGCGTCCCAAAGCTTAGCCTACCATTTCCGATGCAGATAAGGTGACGATTCGCCTCGCAGAGCGTCCGATTGTGCTCGCTGCTCCGTTTGCAAGCGCTACGTTGTCTGGTTGCTGCTTCGTGTCGTGTCGTCGCGACACCATCAGTACCGGGCACCAAACAAATTTTCGAAGGGGGTAGTGGTGCCGGTGGGGGGGGGGGGGGGGTGCCGACCAAAAAGTGAGGGGGGGTCCAACCTATGGTAACGTGGGGACTCCCCCCCAGGGGGAATCATAGACAAAAGACCGCACGTACCAAAAGACCGCACGTGCCAAAAGACCGCAAGACCAAAATACCGCAGATTGGTGTGGAATCAAAAATACCGCACGTGCCAAAAGACCGGACGAGCATTTAGAAAGTCGGTTCCGCTTTCTGTTTCGATTTTACAATTGCATCAAGCAACATTCGTATCATTTCTTGTGATAAATTGTGTTGTTTTCGTTTGTTCATTGTTCAAGCTCCACTTTTACGCAACAAAAATGTTTTTTCCTGATTCAGTGGATTTGGAACTCAGCCAAATAGCGTTTTCGGGGTTCAGTGGATTTGGAACACGGCCAAAGGAGTGAAAATGATTGTGGACACAGCCTTCAAAAACTTACTTTTGTTTGATAATTTGTTGTGGATTATCAGAAATTAGCTGGGGGAACCGTTAGCTGGGCGACGTTTTCTGTTGACAGTCTGCGCGTTTCACCGTGTTTGTCTTGTTCATCGTCCTGTCACGCGTTCTCCCGGCGCTGTGCTCAACCAATTTCAACGAACTATGGCTTAATCAACTCAGTAGAACACCGGCAACGCGATGATGTGTCGTTGTTGGTTGGTTCCGATCATTTTTTAGAAACCAAAACATCCAAAATCACAATAAATTTGTGTTTCTTAACGTTTTTCACACTTTTTTATTGCAAAGCAACCGATGCTGAATAAAACAACAACCAACCACAAACTACATATCAACGTGTCCCGGATGTTCTGCTGAGATGATTTAGCCGCTGATCGTTGAAATCGGCCGAGTAAATCTGGATCTGAACGACGTTTTCTGTTGACAATCTGCGCGTTTCACCGTGTGTGTCGCGCGCTCCGACCTGTCACGCAGCACTACAAGCGCTTTTCCTGACCGATTTCGACGAACGACCGCTCAATCAATTCAGCAGAACACCGGCAACATGACGATGTGTCGTTTGCGGTTGGTTCCGATCATTTTTTTTGAAAACCAAAAATATCCAAAATTACCATAAATTTGTGTTTTGTCGTTTTTCAGATTTTATTATTGCAAAGCAACCGATGCTGAATAAAACAACAACCAACGAGAAACTGCATACAGTTGAATGCTTCGATGTTCTCACTGAGATGATCGAGCCGTCGATCGTCGAAATCGGCCAAGTAAATCGTGATCTGGACAGACGTTTTCTGTGGACAATCTGCTCGTTTCACCGTGTGTCGCGCGCGCCGACCTGTCAAGCAGCACTGCCGGTGCTGTGCTTGACCGATTTCGACGAACGACCGCTCAATCAATTCAGCAGAACACCTGCAACATGATGATGTGTCGTTTGTAGTTGGTTCCGATTATTTTTTTGAAACTCCAAAAAAATCCAAAATCACCATAAATTTGTGTTTTGTTGTTTTTCACACTTTTTTATTGCAAAGCAACCGATGCTGAATAAAACAACAACCAACCAGAAACTGCATATAGTCGTGTTCCGAATGTTCTACTAGACATGTTTCGAGCCGTCGATCTTCGAAATCGGCCGAGTAAATCGGGATCTGAACGACGTTTTCTGTTGACAATCTGCGCGTTTCACCGTGTGTGTCGCGCGCGTCGACCTGTCATGCAGCACTGCCGACGTGAGCTTGACCGATTTCGACGAACGACCGCTCAATCAATTCAACAGAACACCGGCAACATGATGATGTGTCGTTTGTAGTTGGTTCCGATTACTTTTTTGAAAACCAAAAAAATCCTAAATCACCATAAATTTGTGTTTTGTCGTTTTTCACACTTTTTTTATTGCAAAGCAACCGATAATGAATAAAACAACAACCAACCAGAAACTGCATAAAGTCGTGTTCCGAATGTTCTACTTCGAGATGATTGAGCCGTCGATCGTCGAAATCGGCCAAGGAAATCGTGATCTGGACGACGTTTTCTGTTGACAATCTGAGCGTTTCACCGTGTGTGTCGCGCGCGCCGACCTGTCACGCAGCACTGCCGGCGCTTTTCTTGACCGATTTCGACGAACGACCGCTCAATCAATTCAGCAGAACACCGGCAACATGATGATATGTCGTTTGTAGTTCAATCAATCAATCAATTTTATTTAGATGCCTCACGGCCAGTTCACATCAACACATTCACAAAACTTCCATTATGCAAAACAAACACAATTGATGTTCCGTTGGTTGGTTGGTTCCGATTATTTTTTTGAAAACCAAAAAATCCAAAATCACCATAAATTTGTGTTTTGCCGTTTTTCATACTTTTTTTATTGCAAAGCATCGATGCTGAATAAAACAACAACTAACCAGAATCTGCATATGTGTTCCGAATTGTTTTACTGAGATGATTGAGCCGTGATCTTCGAAATCGGCCAAGGAAAAGTCTTTTGTCCGCAAGCCCCCAGGGGGGTCCCATGGAGGGGGTGCATTTTTTCAAAATGTTCTGTGGGGTGGGTCCAACCCCCCGCCCCCCCCCCCCCATGAAATTTTTCGCTTAAATTTTAAAGGAAAAACGCTAAATTTAGCTGCAAAATCTTTGAAATCACAATGAAGATGGTCAAGTTATCATATATTCAGCTTATATTATAGACTTTATAGACAAAAAATCATCATTTTCGAAAAAAAATTGAAAAGTGAGAAAATTTTGGGGGGTGGGCTCTCCGCCAGACAAAATTTCATGGGGGTGTGGGGGGGGGTGTCGGCCAAAATTTTTCGAGGGGGGGTCCGATGGGGGGGGGGGGGGGTGCCCGGTTTTAGGGGGGGGGGGTGGCACGGTGCCCCCCCCCCCCCCCCCCCCCCCCCACCCGACGGTCTCTGAGTGCCTCTGGGGGGTGTACCCCCCCCCCCACCCCCCCGCCCACGGTACTGAACACCATCAGAAGAATTGATCGAATTTCAAGGCGGTATGTTTGTCTTCACTTTAGCATTAGTTTAGCTGGGGACAATTCGTGACGTTTTGGAGGTCAATTCACAAGAAGAGGCATGGTGACGGTTTGGAGTAGGGGTAATTGAGGGGTCACCAAAACAAAATCTGCAAAGTTCCGCCAGACGTGGAGTCATTCGGGGAGGCGCTTGCATATCAATGTGGTTCTTCGGACTCTTTGATTGATTAAGAACAACTTTGATTTTTGAAATTTTTTTTTTTAATTTTTTTTTTAAAAACAAAAATGACGATTTTTGTTTTTTTAATAGTCCCTAGGTGGAGAGTTTCCCCCCCCCCAGAAAATTTTCTACAATGGTGCCCCCCCCCATGGTCCCACACCTGTGGGGGTGTCACTGTACCCACAGTGACCGACACTCCCCACTCAAATATTTTCGGCACCCCCCCCCCACGAGATGACACCCCCCCTCGAAAATTTAAGCTTTGGCCTTCGGTACTGCAGCCCGGCACTTCAATGCGCGAGTCGATCATCACTCACCAAGGCTGAAAACAGTCGATAAATCAATCCAGAATACCACCTGCAGCGTTGAAGACTAAGTGACAAGGTAAAGTCAAAGAAAATTTTTGTTGAACTTTCGAAAAATTATGCCAAAAACGGCATTTTCAGGGCACATTAAAGAAAAAATTTCAAAAATTTTTAATAAAAAAATAAAAATAAAAGCTCATTTTTTTACTTTTTTTAAAAAAAATAAAAAAAAATTTTTTTTGACCCTTACATCTCTAGGGGGGCCGATATAGATAGCTGGAGCAAACTTTCCAGATGGATAGATAGCTGGAAAATTTGGGGGGGGGCCGGGGGGGGGGGGGGGGGGGGCATGTGACTTTGGGGGAGGGCGGTCAAAATTTTGAAATTTGATGAAGATTTGTCAAAATTTTTGAAATTTGATAGATAGATAGCTAAAACGCTAAAAGGCTATAAAAACAGCAAAATAATGCTAAAAATACACTAAAAATCAAGTATAAACGCGTATTTTACCTAAAATTAGCGAAATTTTCAAGAATTACGAGCAAAAATGGTCAGTTTTGGTCAAAAATTGACTTATTTTATGTCTTCGAAGACAAAAAATTTCAGATAGATAGCTGGCTGAAATTTTTTTTAGATAGATAATAGCTGAGCCGAAAAAACTTGTTTGATACAGATAGATTCGAAAATTTTTTTTGGGGGGGGGCGGTGTCACGATTTTATTTCCCCGTGTTTTTATTTCCCCGTCCGGGGATTTAACCATGGTGCTAAATCCCCGTACGGGGAATGGACCATGGTGTTAATTCCCCGTAGCCGTTTTAATATTAGATTAGATTTATTATGGACGTGTTTTTGGATTTATCTTTCTGCCACTTCTCTGTTTCAAAATCAAAAGGTACAAAAATGTTCCCAAAATCCCGATTTGCTATTCAAAATTCGAAATTTGTGAGACACAAGTTCACATGTCCAAAAGGTCCTATGTTGTATGCACAAAATGCCCATGTTTTTTTTGTTTCTTCGCGTTTTTTGGTGTGCAGTGCTCTGGTTCTTACCCTCATCCGTGTTTTCCTTGTTTTTCTTCTTCACTCTGAAGCAAAGTTCGTCGCAAAGAAACAATTTGGGTTGATTTTGGTAAACTTCTAGACGACTGAGCCAAATGCACCTGTTGACTGTTGAGTTTTTACTCTGCTTGTTATTCGGTTTTTATTGCAACGTTAACGTTGCACTGTTTTGAGATTGTTTCATATTCATTTGACATGTTGTGCAGCAGCGACGGCCAACGCCGGTAGATCCACACAGCTTACTACGTACTACGCTTACTTGTAGCTAGCTGAACAACGTTTGATTGAACCACAGCTTGTTCAAGTTATTGATTCTCTGAATGGCTGCTTGCATGTGATCATAATTTCTTGTCCCGTTATCACGTCTCGCGGTATAATAAAAGCAAAAACGTGCCAATAAAAGAATAAGTCAGTTGGTTGCACTCAAACGCTTTCATATTCCACAGGTGCAACGAGACGAGAAATTAGTTTTTTTTCTAACGTTCCGTTATTTTGCCGGCGACGGAGAAAACGTGACTAATAATAAAACGTCCAAAGCTGAAAAAAGTGTGTTAGCTCTCGCCATAGCCAAGGCGTGCCTACGTGTCGATTCATGGACTAATTTTTACTCATAAATAAGAAACACCGTGTTTTTCACATGTATTTATTCGCAATCAGTCAATCGCAAAAACAAGACAGTCGAAACTTGTCACTGTATATAAGTAATAATGAAAGTGCTTATAGAAACTCTCGTTCGATTGGACACAATCAGTTTGGAACAGCAGATAAAAAAATGTTTTGCAATTCAGTTTTTACCGTTTTTGGGTGGGACCGTGGACAAGAGTTCAACAATGTGAAGTGTTTTTTATTTCGCAATCAGCTTCAAATCTTCTGTTTTTTGCAAAATTATATAACCCGAGCCATACGCAGGACATTTTCTGGAGGGTTTTCGGGACGTTAGGCGTGATTTTATTAACGATCTAAGCTGCCACAAATTTTTCAGTGCTTTTCACATATTCAGGAATGCCACATAGAACTCCAGTGGAAACCTCTCTCTCATTTGCTGTCAGCGACTATTTCCAGCGTTTCACTGCTGACGTGCCCGTGTTGTGTTCAATCAGCCGCCAGTGCAGCTGATGAATAATAGATTTCATAATGCGGGTGCACCACTGAAAACCTGGGCGGTATGTCTAGCGGACCACGCACGCTCCATGAGCGATTGGCGCTGCTATCGGTGTCGGTCGGGCTTTGTTGTTTTTGTTGAACTTGTTGTTCCAGCCATGTTGTTGGCACCATGTACTGCGCTACTATTTTTGTCGTTTTAAACAGCGCCCGCTCTTTGATAATTAGAATAATGGCGCCGTGAGCCGTTATAATTTTCCACATCAAAACCGGTGTACCACAGTACCACACACTAACACACACGTGGTATTTGCAGCATCACAGTTGGATACATAAATTCGGTTAACCCCATTAGTATTGCCCTATGAATGCTGTTTTATGGTTGCCGATTTTAGCATAGGCGTTGATTGCGCCAATCTAGTGTCAGCCTGCACCTGAGCAACTCAGTGACCATCGCGACGTTCATAAACAACGAAGCCTTGCTGTGACGTTACAGGTGCACTGGCCGCCCAGGTAGAGGCAACACTGGAAAGGGGTTCTCGAAAGACTTTTGCCTCGTTTTAAGTTTTACATTAAAAAACAGATGCTCGCAGATGATGTTAAGGTGTACACGTCGTTCTGGTTTTTAGTCAGGGCTTTTCAGTGTTTGAATCATTGTTTACCTCCGTTGCTTCTTCAATTCCGCGAGCGAGCACCAAAGGAAATCTCGTGATTTTACATCAAAATCCGTCTTCGGAAATACACATGCTGCGCCAAAAGTCGAAAACAAGTCAAAAACGACGTCGACTATGAGTGCGCTGATATGAGGCGTGGGTTAGTCAGTCGAGTGATAGAATTACACACGACGGTAGACGGTGCTTTAGCGAGATTAGGTTTCTTTTATGGCATCTGAGATAAAACGGTGAAAACATATTCAATCAATTTATGGTAAATGGAGGTTGACGGGATTTTCTCCCCTGCTGGCTCGCTTTGCGGGTGGCGGAGAGACAATTCGATTTGCATGCACTTTCTTGGCTTTTATTGACTCTCTGTATATTTCACATACACATTTATCTGGAACTTTCTTTCTTTCATTTTGTGTCTTGACGCTTTGATAGCAGCAAAGGTTGCGTAGCACAACTGCAACTGCAAATGATGTTACGTCAGGTTTGGTCTCTCAATGCGAATTCGTCAATCTCCATTGCCAGAAAAACGGAATAGCTTTGAAAAAGTACGCCACAAATCTAATCACGCGACATACGGGCGTATTCAGTCGTCGTCAATAATTCATGCCCCGTGGAACATGGAGCAAGCATGTACGTATTGGCACAGGAAAAAATTGAATGAAATTCCATTCGACGGGTCGCATCAAATGTCGCATTGGAAGTTGTTCATGTGTAAACAAGCTTGTGAACAGAAACACACAGTACACACTAGCTTTAGCGTCATCTTTTAGCAGTTTGTGAGCCTTTCACCAGTCATTCCCATTTGTCCTGTGTATATTTATGAAATGCAACAGGCACCGGCATCGTCATATCAAGTGAAGCAACAAGTTACGATTTTGTTTAATGCCCTTGTTTACTTGGTGAGCTCTATCATCAAAAATCATTTTAAGAAGAACTGCTTCTATACCACTGGATAATTCACCGGTGTTTCGAAATCCCGGTTTGTTTTCAGCTTCTAGTCACTCAAATCTCTGATCAAGGGAATACAACGGATTATAACCCTGTACTTTTTTAGCACATGATAATGCCTTACCTTCTGCAGAATGGAGTGCGCAGTCTTTCTCGATTGATGAACTGCTAAAACAAACTTCTTTTCACAGAGTTTCCTGTTCAAACACACCCACGGACAATCTTTACACATTCAGAGTGGGGCTATACATCTGTACTGTTCTGTTTAGCTTTTGCTGCTATTCCTGTGCTTACATAATGTCCAATCGCGTGCTTCTTTGGCGGATCATTTCATGAATACTTGATACACGGTGCAGGCAGTGACCGGCTGGCGATAGTGTACAATGTGCATTCAAACGCCAAAAATTGCACGCTATTGGAGTACGGTATATACCGTATCTCGATACCATACCATACCCGTAAGAAACAGTGTGGGGTACCGATGTGCGCAGCGGCAGCCATCAAACCGGTATGCAGCCCGCAACAAATTTTGCGGTTGCATTTTGGCGACACCAGTTTGACTGACCACTTTTTGCACCATCCATATGTTTTTGGCACACATGATGGTGTGGCACAAATTTTAAGCGATGACAAATGGTATAAACGTGATAATGGTGTGCTATTCAATCGTGTCGAGACTGAATACGGCAAGTTGGCACCGTAACCCATGTTTAGGACTACACTGTCTGCCAACATTATCCATCATCGTTTCCGTTCGTCGTGTGACAGAGAGTAGGTTCCTTGAGCAACTTTTGTGTTCAGGCTTGACGCCTTTGAATTTACTTTTGTTGCAGCACGCAAATTGTGACTTCTGTCACCGCATTCATATGCTCTGCCC